>ML802355.1:22092-40728 GCA_009831015.1 Picea engelmannii
GATGTGCTTTAGATTAGTATTAGTTTTCTTAAATTACAATTTTGCCTGAGATTTAGTTCCATTTATACCAACTTTTGTTTTACAAGATTTCTCGCAAACCTTGTACATGTACATATTGTAAATTTTGTAATTAAATGTGTGCAAAATAAGTATTAATGTATATAGTAGATATTTTTTAATAAATAGTTAGTTCTTCTCATTTCTGCAATTTAGATTAGATCCCCTCATCTTCCAACAGAGTTGTCAAAGTCGTTAGGGTGAGTTACTTCAAACGACTTAGGTTACTTAGAAAACCTCAGATCGAACTTTCCCTTCCATTTGACAAGCATTCACATATGCCCATCAACAAATGATGCTATAAGGAGGGCCAGACTGACAAGCTAGCCTTGTGAAGTCTGCATTCCAAATATATTTAATTTTGCATGGCTCCTATCAAAATCATTGTATTGGAGCATGATTTCCATTTCTCATTACATGATATTCCCAACAAGACAACTTCTCGTTTGTCCAAACTCACCTTTGATGGTGAGGGGAATGTATCTGCAAAAGACCATGTTAACAAGTTTTGGTGTAAATGCATCAAACATGGTATTTCAGATTTAAAGTTTTTATGCAGATTGTTCGCTTTCACTTTCACTTTGGTTTGACTCTTTTCCAGCATATCACATTGTTGATTGGTTTCAATTTGTAGAGAAATTTTTAGATGCTTTTGAAATTTATGATTACAATCGATTATGTGAAGAATTTCAGACTCTACTAATTAATGGCGATTCATTTCCATGAGACTTTTCAACAAGCATCCATCATGTTATATGTAAATTTCATCTTGATGACATGTCATTTGTACTAAATATCCTCTTTGATGTTTTCACCCCTTTCATCCAACCATATTCAATTGTGAATGATGAATCAATTACAAATCATAACACCCAATTGCAAGATGAATTTTTTTTGCAGGATGAGAGGAATCCATCAAAAAATATGGAACAAGCAAAGGGGGTAGAATCTATTGAAAATGTTCTTACTAACAATCAAACTGGTTTTTCCTCTGAACCATTGCATCTTCAATCCTCAACTATCGTGGAAAGGATTTGATTTTAGGTCAATGTAAATTTCTTTTGGGCCCTTAGTTTTGATGAATGGAATTTGTGCAAGTTGTTGAGGAGTTGGACAACAAAATAAAGAAAGAAACATAAAGTGGTTGTAAGGACATCACAACATCAGTTTTGAGGAAAGATGTTGCAACAAGATCAATAAGAAGAGGGAACTCTCAGGTTCTCAACCAACAAACTCAAAGATCAGATTAGATATATGAGACTGATATGATTGTAAAAGGTTGTTGTTGTTGTTACAATGGTTGTTATTAATGATTACGTTGAGATTGTTGTTGTGGCTAGAGTCACTATTGTAATTGTTCATACTATTAGTTTAGAAAAGTTCTAGATTTTGAGTTCGGAACCAAACCAAGAATGTAATGGAGTCATGTCACGTTGTAGCATCAAAAGAGAAAGGAGTTGAGATGACCTTGTCTCTCTGTAGTATAGAACATTTTCTATTAGCTTTGGCATGACCAATTTGTATCTGTGACTTGGTTTGATCTTGTATTTTGAGAGGAAACACGTTATATGATAATACAGTTAGAGACCCAAATATTTTTGAATATATCATGTGTATTTAGTCTTCTGAATGTATTGAATGTTGCTTTGTATTATCTTTTATGTCTGATATAAATAAATTGCTTCATTGTGAATGGAGACACAACCTTGTTTTCTTTATTCTTATTTAGGAAATGTTCAGAACTACTACAGGTTTAATCTATCTTGTGCAAGACTAATATGAATATTGATAACTCAGAGATCTATCTAAATATCATCCTTTCCCTTCCCTCTCTTTCTCGTCTCGGTTGCACTTAGGGTGAGACTTCTTCCCTCTCGGGAAGATGAAAATGCGAGTGTTCTAGACTACTTCGGTACCTTTTGTTGGTAACTTGAGAAGGACCCTAGTCTGATCACTTTTGTGCCAACAATGCCCATCTTCTTCTAACTTTTTCTCTAATCAGTACTTAAATTCAATTATTGAAGAACACTTAGGTGATGAAAATGGTCTTGAGCATTCTAACATTCCAATCAAACAAATTAGAGATGTAGATCTGCAATTTGAATAAGAAACCTTAAACCTTCATCTACAAATGATACCTTATCCACAAGAAATATTAGATGTTTTTCATGAAAGTATCTTTGAAAATCCCAGTGATCATGAGATGTTTAAGAGTTCATCAAAACAGAGTGAAAGTATTGAAGCAAGTGAAGAAGAGTGTCTTGAACATATCATTGTTAATTACCATATCTCAAGAAATTCTTTTCAATTACTTATCTCAAATTCATTCTACTTTCTATATCCTGATCTTTTCTCATATTTTGATGTGCATGATACTCTATCCACTTTATTCTACACTTTTCCTTCACAATCTGATCCTCTCGATATGTCAAGTTTTAGTAAAATAAATTTTGAGCATAATATTAAAAAAGGTGGATTTGAAGCTCTTTCACTTTCGTCATTTACATGGGAGAAATATATGTCACAAGATGACCCTATTCAATCGATTCGTGATATCTTTCTTCTGGAAACCAAATATTATTCATTGCATATTCATTCTTTGATTAATGTGAACTTTAATGATTATGCTTGACACTTTGAACCAATCCAACTCATCAAAGGGATGACTCAAATCAACAATTAGATAATGAATCCTCTTATGATGTGCTCCTCATTGAAATATCTAGTTCGTCAAAGTCATAGTTTTCATTCTAATTTTTATGATAGAATCTCAAACTGGCTTGAGGATTCATATCTAAAAAATTCTCATAATAAAGGTAAAGTTATTCTTGTATTGTTTCTACCTAAATATCTAGGAGGTAAGCATGGCATAATTTTTCTGGATCCTCCATGTGGAGAAATTGATGAACATGTGGAGAATTGTTAGGAGGATGGGGCACTTCGGTCTTGGACGATGGTTATGTCAAGTCCCCATAATCTTGAAATTTTTTCCAAACTCACTTACATTCTTCCATGCCATTATGATCCTTACTATGACAGAATTGCATATTGGCTGGAGGGTTCATATATGGAAAAGTTTCAAAAGAATGGTAAGGTCATGATTTCTTTGTTTTTAAATGAATATATAGGAGGTAAGCATGACATATTTCATTTGTACCTTCAAGTACTACATTTTTCTATTCTGATCTTCGATTTTCTATTTATTGCAGGATTGAAGACGCTTCTGTGGTTGCATTGGAATTGTGATTTCACTTAACATTTTGATTTGTGATATAAGTTAGTGTAGGTCAGGAGTAGATTTTTTTTTTTTTTTTTTTCATATTTTCTATTTAATTATGCAGTTGTGGAGATGCGTGTATCAAAGGCACAAATCAGGTCATCATCTGACTATAGTTAGGGGAGTTGTCTTTAAATCCATCTATATTCCTTAAACATTTTTTCTTTGAAATACATCATCATGATGAAATGTTCCCAAACATTGTTAAAACTTGAACATTTTAAAGGAGAGATTAATGAAGTAAAAGGGTCAACACTTTCAAGCCACAATCTGACATGAGAGTTCTTGGGTGTGAGTTACCCCTACACTTAACTGCACTTATTTTAAGTAGAGATTTTTCTATTTTCTTTCAATCTCTTTTATCAGATGTGTTTCTTTTGAATAATATTCCTGAATAAATTAACATCTCGTGGATCATTATCCTGTGGAATGAAAACTGCCAAAATATTAGATTTTAAACAACTCGGTTCTTCCTTCTGATTCTTTCTAAGATGTTGGTTTGATTCGAGTTTGGGTTTTGGATTTATAAGTTATTTGTATGATTTTCTTTTTGTTGATTTTCTAACTTTGAATTCCTTCAATAAAACCTCTTCTTTTATTTTTGTCCTCTTTTCCTTTGTTTTGAATGAGTCTTTTGTTTGTCTATCATTCTGGTTCATTACTTTGTTGTTTGAAACTAATCACCACGTGGAAACCTTACTTTAAAATATTGTACCACCTGTTGGTCTCTAAATGACATGAGATAGTCATAATATGGCCTTGAAACATGGACATATCTTAACATGATTGTTTCCATTCTTCTTTCCCTTACCATCTTTCTAAGAAATTGATTCTGAAAGTTGAATTAGTCTTTATCAATCATGACAGTCTCAAGACTTTTTACGCCATCCTAGTTCTTATGGAACTCTTATGAATCTGCTTCCCCATCTTCTAAGACAACCTCTTGTACAAAGGATGAATCAAATTCCATTATTGGATCACCTGTGTTCTTAAAATAAATAAACATAAGGTTCTATCTGAAATCTAGAAGGTCTCATCATGAGATAGTCCATCATTACCATTGGAAGTTTACGGAAGTGACATTACCATTTCTAATTACCAAGCTAGGGTAGTGGCTTTTAGCACACATACTTAAGGACAAGAGGTATCATCACGAGCCGACTTGTTCACTGCCATGTGTTAGAATATAAATGGATGTGCTCATTTTACCATTGACAATATCTCTATGGTCACCCAACCATAGGCCAAAGCCACCCTCCAAGCACCTTAACCTTGAAAGAGAATCACTCCGGAAGAAAACCCTAGGCTAGATAGCCAAACAAAGGGTAGTGCACCTTTCCCCAATGATAGCACACCAACAAGAGATATTCAGATAGTTCAGACCCTAACCAAGAGATAGTCTAAGCCAAACATGATCTTTTAGCTACAACAGCTGCAATGACATCTCTCCTCAAACCTGTGCACAAGACTGGGCACTGCAATGTGCATAAGTTTTTGCCTGCAATTCTGAGACTGCCTGCCTGAATGAGAACCGGCCTCTTATATTTATATTAATTATGGCTACTGCCTGGGCCAAATTCTCATTTTGGGTATCTGTCTGTTCAATATATATTATTATTTATGGTCGACTTCTTCTCTTAGAGGCTAATAACCTAATATAAATTATCTTCTTGAGCCGACAAGTCTTCTAGAGTTATTATCCAACTCATTAGGGTTTCTTCTTGCTTCCCGTAGTATTCTATCCTTATCAGGTTTACACGTGGAGGTAAATACCTCCTGCAACTACCATAATATCAACACTCCCTCCTAGATAGGGAGGTATTACAGGTAATGTTCTTGAGCACATAACATACCATTCACCCGGTAGCATCAACATAGTTATATAGACTAGATCATGACTAGATCATGAGCACCATCATCATCCTCAACTGCATCATCTCTCGAAACCATACTCTATCTAAGAAATCAAACATGATGCTCACTCCACAGAGTGATACAAGAGCCATTCTTCTAATCTAGAAGAGTAAATGTTCTGAACCATTTTCTGTCTGGAAAATATATGTTCATCATTCATCTGGTTGATAATTATTTACCAAATTGTTGACAATATTCAAGGTAATCGGAACAAAAATAGAACACAACTGTGTCTATCCATAGTAGTACATAACTACAATCCAGTGGTACACTACCACACCAAGTAGAAAACAAGTACTTGATCAATAACGTATAGTCACGAACAATGGAACACATCCACCATAGTAGTATACATCTACTGTCATACAGTATTCATAACAATAATTTGATATCAACCTGCACAGAAACAATGTTATGATATAAATTGAATCATCTGGGCCAATCTTTCATTCACATCTGTGAGATCTGAAAGAATTTCTACCCTCAAAGGTAAAGCATCAATGATGAGTTGTCTAGACTATTCTTCTCAAGCAAGGAAGAATAATTGTCCTGATTTTTGGGCCTAGACCATTCCCTACCCTAGGCCATTCTTCCTACACTAATCAAAGTGCACCCTGGAGAGAATGTATAAACCCTAAGGAATGTCTATCCCTGATTGTTGATCCTGGACCATTCCCCACCCTGGGCCATTCCTCCAACACTAATCAAAGTGCACCCTGGAGAGAATGTATAAACTCTAAGGAATGAAAGTTTGGACCATTTCCTCTGTTAACCACAAGAGGAAAATATTTTCCTATATCAACCTCCAAAACAGACCATTCCTCATGTTAACCACAATGAGAAATCATTGTCTGACGAGGCAGAGCAGTCTTCTTGAGTAACCCTCAAGAACAAAGACTACCCTAGACCACTCCCCATGTTAACCACAATGGGAAGTCGCTATCTATGATACATCAGCGATCTGGACCATTTCCCATGTTAACCGCAATGGGAAATTGCTGTCCATCAGAAATATCAATCCACTTTCCGAACTGGAAAGGAAACTGCTCATCCTATACCATTTTTCGAACTGAAAAATGACTATCCATAAATCAATACATATCAATTCTCCCTCCCAACCTGGGAGTCATCTCTTCCTTTTTCAATAGGGAATTCATCTCCACGAGCTCCAGCTTGAGTACGCAAACTCTCTCATCTTGGATAGAAGCTTTACCAATATTTTTGTTTATCTACTCATCTGTGGAGATATGTAATGGAGAACCTCTTTCTCATTTCTGAACTTCATCATGGATAATGTAATGCTTGACTTCAAATGTACTTTGTTCTGGAGTACTAGTCTTCTTTGAAGGCTTCATGTAGCTCTGATCAATAAAGTATATCATTGTTGGAACACTGGAACATATCCATGTGGCACTTCTTCTATCATCATGAGATTTGATCTATTGAGTAATCATATTGATACAATATCTCTGTTATGGAGAATCTTCACCACGCTTCTGTTGTGCATTGGAGGTTCTTCACCAAGTTATCTTCTTCCATCTGTATACAAGGGTCTCTTTCCGGTATGCCTCAAGGTCTTGAGGTTGTTCTTCATATGCTCTTTGTTCAATTGCTCTGGAGAATAGTCTTTGCATTCATCTTGATGTAGCACTCCAACCTATGGATGATATAATGACTCATGTAGAGGTATGTTTGGTTTACCGGGACAAGAAATCATCATAGTCTTCTCCCTCCATCTAGGAGAACCTCTAGTTCTAGATCTTGCAATGCTTTCATTCATAAGTCTTTCGTATGTTGTTATTCATCACAACTTTCGGTTCTACTTGATTGCTTTCATATTAGGTTGGTAGTCTTGTGATTCTCGATACAATGACTGGTTGTTCAAGCTTCTCTTCTTTCTTGGAATCTTCATGTTCTTTCTTATGTTTTTCTTTAGCTCTTGGGTCTGTGGAGTTTCTTATAGATTCCATGCCCTAAGGATTCCATTTATTTATTTCATCATAGGATCACGGATGTGGATGGACAACCAGGGATACTTTAAGGCTTTTCTTCGAAGAAGTCTTATTCTAAGGTTGAACTAAACATGTACTGCCTTTCATGGCTACTACCATGGATATATACTTCATCATATTCAATGGATCATAGTATTAGATCCCTCCTAATCCTTGCTTCATGCATTCTCTTCTCTTTGGTGATGTATAATCAAATTCCTCCATCTGGGAGAGTACACGCTTCCATCTGCATCCTTGTTGTCTACTGCAATATATGACTAGCTCTCTCTGTTTGACAAATTCCACGCTTCCGTCTTGTTGTCTTCTACAAAAACGTCATAAGTCTTTCTCCAATTTCCTCTTGATTGTTGACTTCTTTCTATCTTTGCTTCTTCTAGGTCTCTTCATGATTGATTCAACTTATCTTGCAATAGCTTCCACATGATTTGCTTGATGTATTTCATTCTTTCATGTATTATCTAACGATATCAATCCTTATCCTTTTGTTCTTCCATCGGTATAGTTATTCTTGGAGCACATTATCTTCCAGGAGATAGATATACAAGATATGTATAGAGACGATGCAAACAAGATATGTACAAGAACTAAGAAGAGTATTGTTACCTTCAAAAGAAGTCTCTTTTGTCCTGCTTAGTCTTCTTTGTAGGTTCCTTTTCTCCGGCAACTGATGCTTCGTGTTTCTCCTTCCTTTTCTTTATCTCGGGACAAAGATTCTTGTAGTGGCCATACTTTTGACAGTTGTAGCATTGTACTTCTGAAATGTCTTTCTCTTGATTTGACTTCCTCCTTGATTCAAACTTCCTTCTGTTCCTGAAATTCGTGAATCTTGTTGTGAAGTCTTGATCATCGTACTTCTTTTGGGGTTTCTCTTTTGCACTGATCCTTGATTCTTCTTGATCACAGCAAGTCCAAAGTTATTCAAATGTCGAATACTCCTTCCTTGTGTTCATGCTTGCGGAAAATGAATCCCACGTCTTGGGAAGACCATTGAGTACTATGTTTACCAATTCCTTCTCTGAAGTGATCTCTTCAATAGCTTGTAGTTGATCTCTTAACTGGGAGATCCTCACAAAGTATGATGTTATGCTTTCATCATCATTCATCTTCATGTCACAGAGCTCATTCTTCAGACTCATAACTTGTCCAATGTTTCTGATCGAGAAGAGATTTGTTAGGGCATCATACATCTTCTTTGATGAGTCAATATGGGAGATGTAGGGTATCAAGTGGTATTTTATGGATTCCACTATGATACTCATGGCATTTATGTCACCGTCTTTGAACTTCTCCATAACTACAACGTTCTGTGGTTCCTTCTCTTTTCCTTATTCAAACTCTGGTTCCACAATCTTTCCTTTTACGGTATCCAACATTTTATTCTTGGAAAGGATGAGGTCAATCCTTGTCTTCCACGCTCTGAAGTTAGAGGCTCCATATAACTTGTTCTTTGACTTCATAGAATAAGTCATGGTTTCTTTGACTTGGTCAAACCCTATATTTGACCACAAACTCAAACTTGACGTCTTGGCTTGTTGAGAGTACCAGGAGATATGCTAGACTAGGGCACACTGATATGTTTGGAGATGATGTCAATCCCTTCACTTAACGTGCCTCAACAAGAGGGTTAAGGTTTCTGCAACTACACCTGCTAGTAACCCTAGCGACAATGTTTTGGTAACTGCTCCTGCTAGGAAACCCTAGCGGTAGTTCTTCAACGAGCTTAATATCCTTCTGGCTATGTTTCCTTCCAGTGGTTAGACTAAATGAAGGAGGTGTGGGTCCATAAACTGTTAGAATATAAATGGATGTGCTCGTTTTACCATTGACAATATCTCTATTTTCACCCAACCATAGGCTGAAGCCACCCTCCGAGCACCTTAACCTTGACAGAGAATCACTCTGGAAGAAAACCCTAGGCTAGATAGCCAAACAAAGGGTAACACACCTTTCCCCAAGGATAGCACACCAACAAGAGATGATCAGATAGTCCAAACCCTAACAAAGAGATAGTCCAAGCCAAACCTGATCTGCTAGTTGCAACAACTACAATGGCAACTCTCCTAAAACCTGCGCACAAGACTGGGCACTGCAGTGCGCACAAGTTGTTGCCTGCAATTCTGAGAACTAGCCTCCTGTATTTATACTAATTTTGGCTAACTGCCTGGGCCGACTTCTCATTCTGGGTATCTGTCTGTTCAGTATATATTATTATTTCTAGCTGACTTCTTCTGTTGGAGGCTAATAACCTAATATAAATTATCTTCTTGAGCCGACAAGTCTTCTAGGGTTATTAGCTAACTCATTAGTGTTTCTTCTTTCTTCCTGGAGTATTCTATCCTTGTCAGGTTTACACTTGGAGATAAATACCTCCCACATCTACCATAATATCAACACCATGAACCACAGTGGATGACGCTGCTATTTGGTCACCAAGCGAGAGCATTGGCTTTCATTTTGTTTCCTATAATGCCTCGAGAATTAAAACTTAATAACTCCATGTATGGTCCATCATGTGTGCTTCAACTATTAGTTGGGATTAAAGCATTAGGATAGGTTAAAATGAAACCTTGTCGAGGCTATGAACGCATGTTGGAAGCAACGACCCTACCTATGGTATTAAGGTCCATTATTAAAATAGTTGTGATCTATTGACGAAACAATTTTTCAGTTTTCAATTCCCAAAATGTACTTCCCTCTAGTACACGAATTATGGTAACATCAATCTCTATATGTCTACATAAATGATATCAATACTATATAGATCATATAAGATATTTTCTTAAAGAAACTTGAAGATCTGACATTTTGGTAGCTCTTACCTTCATTCCTCATGGTGATATGTTTTGAATCAATGAAGAGATAAATGTTTCCCAGTGAGTCGCCATTTGTTGGTTGCCCCAACTAACACCCTATTCTTCTTCTTTGAAATACAGAGTTACCTTTATAATTTCTCATTGTCCATTATGTTATCTTCATCATATTGACAGATTCTTTGTGAAAATGTTGCTTTAGTGATTTTGGTTAGTTTTATATAATCATTTTCCTTTATAGTTTTTAATATGCTTCTTTTCTCTCATTTTTTGGTTTGAGTGGTTTATGTTTTGTATCATGATTGCGTTTTTATCCTTAATTTCATGACTATGAAGCATGAAATTAAGGATTTTTTCTCATGGATCTCGCTTGGTGAATTCTTTGAACAGTATTATCGTACCTGCCTTGCTTTGACCAATGACTAATTCTCTCCTTTCCTAGTCTCATTTATAAGAGGATCGATACCATTATTCCATAGGGTTGTAATTAATTGAAGGTTTAATTATGCTACACAACCTTTGATAAGTTTCTATATCCTCTAATCCTAATTTCATTTTACTAGGAATTATATCAGAACTATAATTAAACTACCCTTTTAAACATTTTATAAGAATGATGGTCGAAAGAAAAACTTATGCTATGACCTTTCAAACTAATTCATAAAGGGATTATATTAAACATACATCAAAGCTATGGGATATGTTCTTTTTGTAATGGTTTTTCCTTGCATACATTATGTAATTGGACCATTATATGAGCTCTCCACAATTATGCCTATCAATTTGGCTCAATCATTCTTCAAACCCTGAAATGACTATACCCTTTCCCATGACTAGGACACAATCACTCATGGAAATCTCTAAGGCGAACATGGGTCATTTGTTCTATGTCCTCATTTTCCTTCGGGATGAGATTGGTCCTGAAATTCATCAACATTTTAGGTGGCATACAGGCTCAAATGATTCACCATGTTTCGAGATTTTCACCTCGGCCATAGGAAAGAGGTATTTGATCCTGCTCCTATATATTTATGATGACTTGTTTGTGCTACAAGTTGAATGTTTTGTCTTTCATAGGGTCATTTTGTTCCTTGTTCAAATTATCTTATTCTGTGACCTAGCTACAGAGTTCATGGCCCCTAGAGTAAGGGCAGAACCAAACGACCCAGAGTTTTTTCTTACCCACAAAAGTATTATAGAGTCCAAACGCGTGCCAAAATTGAGAGATAATTTTGTGGGATGGATTCTGACCAAACGACAAAGAATTTGACAAAACCGTCAAAAACCCATCTCCAGAATTGGCTTATTTTCTTTCCATGTGAGCATTTTCCTCAGAAATGAACATATATGAAAGTAATGCACAATTTTCTAAGGACATTTTTCTCAGAATTTCTATGGCAGTTGAGAAATTACTTCAAGATTCCTAAGGAGACAAATCTTCCTCAAGTTATCTCTGAAGGGATTAATCTGGAAGCTCAACTTAATCCCAATCCTTCTTCCTCTTATAATGAAATCGTTCTCCTTGTTCCTTGTCTAACTTCTGCTAGGGTAAAACAAAGGGTAGTACATACTCAATATCAACAGATTGAAAGGAAAACTTTTGAAATGTTTTGAACAGAACAATAAACCATCCCCTTCAAAGGTTGACTTACACACTGATCTACAAGAATATCAGGTCCAGTGTAAAGAAGAAATCAGGTTTAACAAAAAGGAAGTTCCTATGGAACATATAACTATAGAAGAATATGATCCCTCCTGTGAAAACATCGATGAAAAATCTGGAGTAGAGGATCAAACTCATCATGAATTTGTTGATAATCTACTACTTTTTCTTCACAATTCTAAAGGATTACCAGGTATTTGGGATGCATTAAGAGGAAATGTTGCTACAGGGAAACCCTTGGAAAAAAGTCGTCAACATTCCATGTCTAATATAGACTCTGAGAGCTGTCATAATTGTCAATATTGGGCCCAAAATTACTATGCACTTGTTCCCTACCTACATATGTGCCTCGATCAAATGCAAGAACAAAACAGAGAGATAAAGAGGGAAAATTGGTAGTTAAAAAGTGAAATAAAACATATTTTTCTCGGGGTTGTTGAGAAACCAAAGAACTCACAAAACAACATTGTCAAAGAATCCACTAATGTTAATATATTTATGGAATCTAATTTATATACATCTTCGATTTCCAATAAATGACCCCTAGTCAACATTTTAATTTTGTTTTGATTCTGTAATGTTTTTTTAGACTAGCTATAGAATCAAAGATTATGTAGCTTGTCTTTATTGAGTATAATTTGATTTTAATGGATTGTGTTTGTTGTTTCAGGTCTTAAAACGATGGAGAAGATTTCATAAACAACAATTTTGAAGAAAATTGGATGTTGTTCATATTTCATTTTATTTTAATTAGAATAAGAGTTAGTTTAAAAGGTTGAGTTGTAGCTTCTCTTTGTGATGACAACAAACTTTTTGATAACTTGTTGAACAAATTTACCTTTTATTATAAAATTGTTCTATTATGAGTAGATATCATGATCTACTGTTTAGACTATTCTATTTTTGAAGGATCTGACTCTATCTTTTGGATATGAGGATTGATCCATACTATTGTTTAAATACTCATGGATATTTGAGTCATGGACATGGTGAAAATTCTGGGATAATGGATCAATGATTATTTTGAAAGATATGGAACTATACATTGCTTAAGGCTTTTTCCCTGTGAGTAAAATTGTTTTTCTTTCATTATAATATCTCTCATTATGGTTCATATTCTTCTAGTGATTAATCATGGATTGATTAAAACTCAACTTTAGTCTATTTTTTCAATGCATTGTTAATTGCTATTATTTATGTTCATGCTAATATTGTTCAATTTCCAATAGTCTATTGTCCCAATGATTAAAGATCCTTGTAATTGTATTATTGTGATGCATGTATTCAAATATATCAAATCTATTTGTATACTTTGAACTTGAAATGATCAAATTTGTTAATGGAAATTATTTTCCTCTTGATAAATAGTTGATTGTATCTTCACAAAGGATCAAATTAAACAATTGTTCTTTCTGCATCATAAAAAAAAAATTGATTGTCGGATGAAGTGACTTTCTTCGGGCATTTTCATGGTCATGGTATTTCACAACGTTCTGCCACAGATTTCTCTTGAAAGACGGGTTGTTGGAGTAGCTTTATACATGAAGGAACAATCAAAAGTCCTCTTTAATACTGGACAGTAATAGTTTAGTGAGTTTCTTTTGTTGTTTTGTTTCAATCTCTTGTGAATGAAGATTAACACTAAATCTTAAATGCTTTGTCTGTTTAAGTCAAAAACATTATCATCTACATTCATTTCTTCATGTCTTTTATTTTCAATTTAAAATTAAATTAGTGATGTGATTTAGATTAGTATTAGTTTTCTTAAATTACAATTTTTCATGAGATTTAGTTCCATTTGTACCAACTTTTGTTTTACAATATTTCTCGCAAACCTTGTACCTGTACATATTGGAAATTTTGTAATTAAATGTGTGCACAATAAATATTAATGTATATAGTAGATATTAGTTAATAAATAGTTAGTTCTTATAATTTATGTAGTTTAGATTAGATCCCCTCATCGGCCAACATAGTAGTTAAACCTTTCAGGATTAGTTACTTAAAACGACTTAGGTTACTTAGATAACCTCAAACTGGACTTTCCCTTCCTGTTGACGAGCATTCTCATATGCCCGTCAACACACACCCATTGTAACTTCCTCTTCTTTATCTCCCAGTCTCTCCTCTCAGAATACAATATTTGCTATATTACACAACCGCAATACAGTATATGGAAACTTGAAATCAAATGGGACAACAACGACAAGATTCTAGGTTTGCATATCAAGTTTGATATTTTATATTATTGCATCTTAAGTAAATGTTGTAACCGGGACAAAATTCTTTAGAGTTATATTACTATTGAGTACTTTTTCTATCAAATGTATTGAATATTGTTGTTACTATGATAATTATGTAAATGGTCATTGTTCAATACTAATGATGCACTTGTTTACAAGATATCATTGATCTCCTCTAGGAGATGTTCTTGGTTGTTGTCTTTTTCCTAGGCGAGCTACCATGTAAATTCCATGGAGGTTACCATGGAGATGTTCTTGTTTTGTTCTGGGAAGGTTACCACGAAGGAATGTTTTGTTTTGTTCTTGTTTTTTATTTCTTATTATTTTTCTTGTTCCGGGAAGGTCATAAGCGATAACTCTGAGAAAGAGTTATAGTGACGATTGTTCATGTTCCTATATTTTGTTGTTCTTGTTTCTATTTCCTATTCATAAGAATATTTTTCTTATTTATTATTTTCCCTTGTTATTGCTCGTGTTCTGGGCAGGTCACAGGTGGTAGCTCTAAAAGAGAGTTATAATGACGTTGCAGGAGGAAACATATTAGGTGGTCTCTAGTTTGAGACATGGAGCATACTATCTATACATAGAGTTGTATACATATCCGTATACGTTCATGTATTGAAGGTGAAGAGGATGAAGCTAGAACTTTTTGGAAAGAAGGATACTTTTGTGGGATATAGGATGTTTCACATGTACATTTTTTATGAAGAGAAGAAGGCTCCAAAGATGACCATATAGATCCCTCTAGTCCAATTGTTCACTCTTCATATCATCAGGAAGTTTCAATAGAGCTAGTCAGGTCAGTGGATCTACCTAGACATGTTGCAGTGACTAGGAAGAGGCCATCATGGTTTCGTGATACCTTGCAGGATGCAGTATAGCATGCAGCTCCCCGTGATAGTTTCAGGGAGAGAAAACTACCTCAGATATTCTCGAGTTACATGGAGTAACATACTTGATTCCAAAACTTCCAGTTATGAGGAGGAGCATGTGGCTCCACCAATGGTGAGGCAAGTGGCCCCACCAAGTACTAGCTCAGAGGGAGCCGGAGTTTAGAGGGAGTCATCCCTTAGGATCTAGTAGGGAGGAGAAACCTCCTAGGATAATTCATTGGAGATCAGACTTCAGAGGAGAACAACAAATGTAGAGGGATTAGATGGCTCTAGAGATCATACAGACTCAAAGGGAGTCATGTTTCAGAGGGAGCATGGTACTCCAGGATTGATGGATACTTGAGGAGCTCAGGGTTGATGGTTCCCAATTTTTAATGTTCTCCTTAAAATATTTTCTCCACTTTTCATAATGATTAAATTTTGATACAATGAGTCGTGATATATTTATGGATTTGTATGACCATAATTTTTTCTAATAGGGCATCATAATATCTTTCCAGGTGTGTATGACCATTTAAAATTTTTGGTGTGTTGAAAGTCATTCATATCAAGAAAAAAATGGTACAAATAATTTAATACCCTAACATACACAAATTTTCATGTGCTAGACTCATTTCATGACATACTAGGATAAAAGGGTATATTTACCGACAAAGAGGATTTGAAATTCTTCTAGGCCTACTTGTCTTGTCATTTCGATAATGGTTAATGGCGTTTTTCATGATTATGATCTTCATCATGTTGATGATATATGGATGGTCAATGTGAAGGTGTGATTGGACATTAATTTCATGGAATTGAATTCAACTAAGGTGACACTAAAAATCTAAAAAGGACTTGGTGCATAGTGAAAATAGTGCAAGGAGCCACTGATGCAGGAGCATATCTCCCAAGTCAACATTTTTGTTCAGACCTTAGGAGGTCTTGGGTTCCATCTGCTAAATTAAATGTATTTTCTTAAAATTTTGTAAAATGTTCTAGAAGACTCTAGATTAAACCACATAGGAGGAGTTTGTTTTGAATACTTGTCATGTAATGTAATCAAATCTGTCTTGTTAGCAAATTTTGAGGCTTTAGAGAGATTCTAGGAATAAGTGCAGTTATGAATCTGAGTTAAATCAATGGTTTTATTTTGTGTATATATTGTAAGCTTGGGGGCATAGTCGCCCAAATTATGTAATCAGGCCGAGGAGGTTGAGATAGATTTAATGAAGTCAATATGTCAATGCCTTAAGCATTTTGTAGGAACGATTATGTGCTTAATCTCTATAAGACTGAATGTGATCGAATGACTGTGGATGTGTCTTAATGAGAATTTGTTAAGAGCGATAGAATCTTTATCATGGATGAAAGACGTTATCACATGCATCTAATTTCGATTGAGTTATTCCAAGTATTTGTTCCGTTGAAACACGTTTTTTGGCATCTAGTATAAAAACTCCATTTATCACAGGTCTAGAGGTAACATAGTCCAAGCTATTTAGGGTTTCCGATTTGAAGTTCCATTACTATTCAAAGGAACGCTTTCAGAGGAAATTGAGGACAAATGCATTTATTGAGAAATTCAGAGGTCAATGAGATCATATATATAAGCGAGGGTTGACAATCATGTAAGTATTGAATGGTTTCTTTTAATCATGTGATAGCATGCAATTGATGCAGAATTGAGGATCGATCCCCTGCCAACAATCGAGTCACGATATTTATGCTGGAACCGAGGTCGTGTGTGATGGTTCCCTGGAGGAGGCTCGGACTAAATTTTTTGAACCAGCCTCCTTTTTGTTTTACAACGATTTGAATCTCATGTGGTGAATATTCTCATGAACAGAAGAACAGATCTTATGAAAACTTGATGAGAAGATATTTCCAGATGTTCGGTTTCTTGCCAAATCAACGATGGGGTTAAATATCCTCATCATTTATGATCGGAGTTTAATATCCTTCTTCACCTATCCAATATCTTGAACCACATTCCTTCGTGATCCAATACTCTGTGTGTCAACTCTCTCAACACAACTCCTGTCAAGTGTCTTTCTCCTTCACCCTATCCTTGCTTTTATAATTGTGAGTTACAGTCTAGTTCTAATATCACTTGAGATTTAGATTGCATGTGAAGACTGCATGCTAAGATTACATGTTAAGTACTTTTAGTACTTTCCTCAAATAACTCAATTAACTAATTACATAATTAATTAATAAAATCAATTTAATTTAATAATTCATTTAACTAAAGTAAATTCAATAGTAGAAGGATTTTGAAAATTTCCACACATCTAGACACATATATCTATGCGGAAATACCTATCTGATGCTACCACTAACATCAACAAGAATATGTTATTGAACTAGAGCAGGTGAATGTGAACTTTCTTGAAGCAACCGAGCACTCTGGAACTGGATCGGTTTGGTATAATCTGGATTATGAAAAGTGACATCATTTTCATATTCGATACCGGTTCTGTGCTTATAGTACCTGATTTCTTCCCAAGGTCTGATGATTGGCTTGGAAAAAGGAAGTTGATCTTCTTTTGCACTTAAATATGGAGCTATCTCACTGAGTTTTTGTTGCGTTGGTCGTTGATCGTCATCATCATATATTCAAAAATATGGTTTTTCTGAACAAGGAATAGTTCAAAATGTTGTTGAAGATTATTTTTCTCAAGTGCATCGTGAAGAAGTCAAGTTTGAGTTTGCAACAATGCTTCTTTGGCTTGTGAAACTTGCAATCATGTTACAACAAACTGCAAAGTGGTTTTGTCAATGGTTATTGTATTGTCCATGGAAGAGAGGAATAAAGTGCTCAATAACTATAATAGTTCCTCGACTCGAGCCATTTTAAAAACATAATTAGACGTGACATGGTTTCTTGCAACTCCACCCTGACTTTACAATGCACACTCATCTTTGTTGACTCAAGAAATGAGGGGTCTTGGGTTCTACCGAAAATGCACCCTTTTAAAATTAATTCAATCTTGATTTCAACACTATTGATCTGGATTTAGGAGCAGAACGAACTGATTAACAAACTAAATACAATAAACACAAAGATATGAAGAAAAACACAGATATCCAATGAACAATATATTCTATTGAATAAATGAAATAAGATAAAACTGTAAAACTGCAGAACCGAAACACTTGCTCAAATGGAGGTAGCTATCTATGAGAAGACATATAGTTTCTATACGCATCCATCTGAGCAGAATGATTACAATGAGGCTCCATAGGCCTTTTTTAACATTACTCATAAATTCCAAAACCCTAAACATCCAAAAACCTAACCCTAGGAGATGAAATGCCAAAATTTATGTGGGCCCCTATGGGTAAGTTGTTACCTCAACTTCTCAGGGTCATAAATTTTTCATACGAGCTTCATTTTAGGCACATGATAACCCGTTGGAAATGTATTTTCAAGAACTACACATTACATTGTCAAACTCTGACTTCATCTATAGTTTGACTGTGGTGAGCCAAAAAAATATTGTTTAGGGCCCCAAAACAACCCTGGAAGTACAACAAGATGTGTTGACATGAAAAAATACAAAATAAGTTGGTTGGATTAAGTGGGAGGCCACCAATATCCTCCTGGAAGATGTGTAGGGCTTCAGACAACCCCAGAAGTGTAGAACCCACAATTACAAATAAATACAGAAGAACGTGTTGAACTAAAATCTTTCAAGAGGAGCTAGTTGGAATATGTGGGTGGCCACCAATATCCACCTGGATCAGTCCTCCCCCTTAGGAAGCAATGGTATCCATTGCGTTGA
>ML802355.1:40828-61639 GCA_009831015.1 Picea engelmannii
TATGTTATCTTCATCATATTGACAGATTCTTTGTGAAAATGTTGCTTTAGTGATTTTGGTTAGTTTTATATAATCATTTTCCTTTATAGTTTTTAATATGCTTCTTTTCTCTCATTTTTTGGTTTGAGTGGTTTATGTTTTGTATCATGATTGCGTTTTTATCCTTAATTTCATGACTATGAAGCATGAAATTAAGGATTTTTTCTCATGGATCTCGCTTGGTGAATTCTTTGAACAGTATTATCGTACCTGCCTTGCTTTGACCAATGACTAATTCTCTCCTTTCCTAGTCTCATTTATAAGAGGATCGATACCATTATTCCATAGGGTTGTAATTAATTGAAGGTTTAATTATGCTACACAACCTTTGATAAGTTTCTATATCCTCTAATCCTAATTTCATTTTACTAGGAATTATATCAGAACTATAATTAAACTACCCTTTTAAACATTTTATAAGAATGATGGTCGAAAGAAAAACTTATGCTATGACCTTTCAAACTAATTCATAAAGGGATTATATTAAACATACATCAAAGCTATGGGATATGTTCTTTTTGTAATGGTTTTTCCTTGCATACATTATGTAATTGGACCATTATATGAGCTCTCCACAATTATGCCTATCAATTTGGCTCAATCATTCTTCAAACCCTGAAATGACTATACCCTTTCCCATGACTAGGACACAATCACTCATGGAAATCTCTAAGGCGAACATGGGTCATTTGTTCTATGTCCTCATTTTCCTTCGGGATGAGATTGGTCCTGAAATTCATCAACATTTTAGGTGGCATACAGGCTCAAATGATTCACCATGTTTCGAGATTTTCACCTCGGCCATAGGAAAGAGGTATTTGATCCTGCTCCTATATATTTATGATGACTTGTTTGTGCTACAAGTTGAATGTTTTGTCTTTCATAGGGTCATTTTGTTCCTTGTTCAAATTATCTTATTCTGTGACCTAGCTACAGAGTTCATGGCCCCTAGAGTAAGGGCAGAACCAAACGACCCAGAGTTTTTTCTTACCCACAAAAGTATTATAGAGTCCAAACGCGTGCCAAAATTGAGAGATAATTTTGTGGGATGGATTCTGACCAAACGACAAAGAATTTGACAAAACCGTCAAAAACCCATCTCCAGAATTGGCTTATTTTCTTTCCATGTGAGCATTTTCCTCAGAAATGAACATATATGAAAGTAATGCACAATTTTCTAAGGACATTTTTCTCAGAATTTCTATGGCAGTTGAGAAATTACTTCAAGATTCCTAAGGAGACAAATCTTCCTCAAGTTATCTCTGAAGGGATTAATCTGGAAGCTCAACTTAATCCCAATCCTTCTTCCTCTTATAATGAAATCGTTCTCCTTGTTCCTTGTCTAACTTCTGCTAGGGTAAAACAAAGGGTAGTACATACTCAATATCAACAGATTGAAAGGAAAACTTTTGAAATGTTTTGAACAGAACAATAAACCATCCCCTTCAAAGGTTGACTTACACACTGATCTACAAGAATATCAGGTCCAGTGTAAAGAAGAAATCAGGTTTAACAAAAAGGAAGTTCCTATGGAACATATAACTATAGAAGAATATGATCCCTCCTGTGAAAACATCGATGAAAAATCTGGAGTAGAGGATCAAACTCATCATGAATTTGTTGATAATCTACTACTTTTTCTTCACAATTCTAAAGGATTACCAGGTATTTGGGATGCATTAAGAGGAAATGTTGCTACAGGGAAACCCTTGGAAAAAAGTCGTCAACATTCCATGTCTAATATAGACTCTGAGAGCTGTCATAATTGTCAATATTGGGCCCAAAATTACTATGCACTTGTTCCCTACCTACATATGTGCCTCGATCAAATGCAAGAACAAAACAGAGAGATAAAGAGGGAAAATTGGTAGTTAAAAAGTGAAATAAAACATATTTTTCTCGGGGTTGTTGAGAAACCAAAGAACTCACAAAACAACATTGTCAAAGAATCCACTAATGTTAATATATTTATGGAATCTAATTTATATACATCTTCGATTTCCAATAAATGACCCCTAGTCAACATTTTAATTTTGTTTTGATTCTGTAATGTTTTTTTAGACTAGCTATAGAATCAAAGATTATGTAGCTTGTCTTTATTGAGTATAATTTGATTTTAATGGATTGTGTTTGTTGTTTCAGGTCTTAAAACGATGGAGAAGATTTCATAAACAACAATTTTGAAGAAAATTGGATGTTGTTCATATTTCATTTTATTTTAATTAGAATAAGAGTTAGTTTAAAAGGTTGAGTTGTAGCTTCTCTTTGTGATGACAACAAACTTTTTGATAACTTGTTGAACAAATTTACCTTTTATTATAAAATTGTTCTATTATGAGTAGATATCATGATCTACTGTTTAGACTATTCTATTTTTGAAGGATCTGACTCTATCTTTTGGATATGAGGATTGATCCATACTATTGTTTAAATACTCATGGATATTTGAGTCATGGACATGGTGAAAATTCTGGGATAATGGATCAATGATTATTTTGAAAGATATGGAACTATACATTGCTTAAGGCTTTTTCCCTGTGAGTAAAATTGTTTTTCTTTCATTATAATATCTCTCATTATGGTTCATATTCTTCTAGTGATTAATCATGGATTGATTAAAACTCAACTTTAGTCTATTTTTTCAATGCATTGTTAATTGCTATTATTTATGTTCATGCTAATATTGTTCAATTTCCAATAGTCTATTGTCCCAATGATTAAAGATCCTTGTAATTGTATTATTGTGATGCATGTATTCAAATATATCAAATCTATTTGTATACTTTGAACTTGAAATGATCAAATTTGTTAATGGAAATTATTTTCCTCTTGATAAATAGTTGATTGTATCTTCACAAAGGATCAAATTAAACAATTGTTCTTTCTGCATCATAAAAAAAAAATTGATTGTCGGATGAAGTGACTTTCTTCGGGCATTTTCATGGTCATGGTATTTCACAACGTTCTGCCACAGATTTCTCTTGAAAGACGGGTTGTTGGAGTAGCTTTATACATGAAGGAACAATCAAAAGTCCTCTTTAATACTGGACAGTAATAGTTTAGTGAGTTTCTTTTGTTGTTTTGTTTCAATCTCTTGTGAATGAAGATTAACACTAAATCTTAAATGCTTTGTCTGTTTAAGTCAAAAACATTATCATCTACATTCATTTCTTCATGTCTTTTATTTTCAATTTAAAATTAAATTAGTGATGTGATTTAGATTAGTATTAGTTTTCTTAAATTACAATTTTTCATGAGATTTAGTTCCATTTGTACCAACTTTTGTTTTACAATATTTCTCGCAAACCTTGTACCTGTACATATTGGAAATTTTGTAATTAAATGTGTGCACAATAAATATTAATGTATATAGTAGATATTAGTTAATAAATAGTTAGTTCTTATAATTTATGTAGTTTAGATTAGATCCCCTCATCGGCCAACATAGTAGTTAAACCTTTCAGGATTAGTTACTTAAAACGACTTAGGTTACTTAGATAACCTCAAACTGGACTTTCCCTTCCTGTTGACGAGCATTCTCATATGCCCGTCAACACACACCCATTGTAACTTCCTCTTCTTTATCTCCCAGTCTCTCCTCTCAGAATACAATATTTGCTATATTACACAACCGCAATACAGTATATGGAAACTTGAAATCAAATGGGACAACAACGACAAGATTCTAGGTTTGCATATCAAGTTTGATATTTTATATTATTGCATCTTAAGTAAATGTTGTAACCGGGACAAAATTCTTTAGAGTTATATTACTATTGAGTACTTTTTCTATCAAATGTATTGAATATTGTTGTTACTATGATAATTATGTAAATGGTCATTGTTCAATACTAATGATGCACTTGTTTACAAGATATCATTGATCTCCTCTAGGAGATGTTCTTGGTTGTTGTCTTTTTCCTAGGCGAGCTACCATGTAAATTCCATGGAGGTTACCATGGAGATGTTCTTGTTTTGTTCTGGGAAGGTTACCACGAAGGAATGTTTTGTTTTGTTCTTGTTTTTTATTTCTTATTATTTTTCTTGTTCCGGGAAGGTCATAAGCGATAACTCTGAGAAAGAGTTATAGTGACGATTGTTCATGTTCCTATATTTTGTTGTTCTTGTTTCTATTTCCTATTCATAAGAATATTTTTCTTATTTATTATTTTCCCTTGTTATTGCTCGTGTTCTGGGCAGGTCACAGGTGGTAGCTCTAAAAGAGAGTTATAATGACGTTGCAGGAGGAAACATATTAGGTGGTCTCTAGTTTGAGACATGGAGCATACTATCTATACATAGAGTTGTATACATATCCGTATACGTTCATGTATTGAAGGTGAAGAGGATGAAGCTAGAACTTTTTGGAAAGAAGGATACTTTTGTGGGATATAGGATGTTTCACATGTACATTTTTTAT
Source organism: Picea engelmannii (assembly GCA_009831015.1). Taxonomy (NCBI): domain Eukaryota; kingdom Viridiplantae; phylum Streptophyta; class Pinopsida; order Pinales; family Pinaceae; genus Picea; species Picea engelmannii. The sequence continues at coordinate 45,288 of ML802355.1, forward strand.
GAAGAGAAGAAGGCTCCAAAGATGACCATATAGATCCCTCTAGTCCAATTGTTCACTCTTCATATCATCAGGAAGTTTCAATAGAGCTAGTCAGGTCAGTGGATCTACCTAGACATGTTGCAGTGACTAGGAAGAGGCCATCATGGTTTCGTGATACCTTGCAGGATGCAGTATAGCATGCAGCTCCCCGTGATAGTTTCAGGGAGAGAAAACTACCTCAGATATTCTCGAGTTACATGGAGTAACATACTTGATTCCAAAACTTCCAGTTATGAGGAGGAGCATGTGGCTCCACCAATGGTGAGGCAAGTGGCCCCACCAAGTACTAGCTCAGAGGGAGCCGGAGTTTAGAGGGAGTCATCCCTTAGGATCTAGTAGGGAGGAGAAACCTCCTAGGATAATTCATTGGAGATCAGACTTCAGAGGAGAACAACAAATGTAGAGGGATTAGATGGCTCTAGAGATCATACAGACTCAAAGGGAGTCATGTTTCAGAGGGAGCATGGTACTCCAGGATTGATGGATACTTGAGGAGCTCAGGGTTGATGGTTCCCAATTTTTAATGTTCTCCTTAAAATATTTTCTCCACTTTTCATAATGATTAAATTTTGATACAATGAGTCGTGATATATTTATGGATTTGTATGACCATAATTTTTTCTAATAGGGCATCATAATATCTTTCCAGGTGTGTATGACCATTTAAAATTTTTGGTGTGTTGAAAGTCATTCATATCAAGAAAAAAATGGTACAAATAATTTAATACCCTAACATACACAAATTTTCATGTGCTAGACTCATTTCATGACATACTAGGATAAAAGGGTATATTTACCGACAAAGAGGATTTGAAATTCTTCTAGGCCTACTTGTCTTGTCATTTCGATAATGGTTAATGGCGTTTTTCATGATTATGATCTTCATCATGTTGATGATATATGGATGGTCAATGTGAAGGTGTGATTGGACATTAATTTCATGGAATTGAATTCAACTAAGGTGACACTAAAAATCTAAAAAGGACTTGGTGCATAGTGAAAATAGTGCAAGGAGCCACTGATGCAGGAGCATATCTCCCAAGTCAACATTTTTGTTCAGACCTTAGGAGGTCTTGGGTTCCATCTGCTAAATTAAATGTATTTTCTTAAAATTTTGTAAAATGTTCTAGAAGACTCTAGATTAAACCACATAGGAGGAGTTTGTTTTGAATACTTGTCATGTAATGTAATCAAATCTGTCTTGTTAGCAAATTTTGAGGCTTTAGAGAGATTCTAGGAATAAGTGCAGTTATGAATCTGAGTTAAATCAATGGTTTTATTTTGTGTATATATTGTAAGCTTGGGGGCATAGTCGCCCAAATTATGTAATCAGGCCGAGGAGGTTGAGATAGATTTAATGAAGTCAATATGTCAATGCCTTAAGCATTTTGTAGGAACGATTATGTGCTTAATCTCTATAAGACTGAATGTGATCGAATGACTGTGGATGTGTCTTAATGAGAATTTGTTAAGAGCGATAGAATCTTTATCATGGATGAAAGACGTTATCACATGCATCTAATTTCGATTGAGTTATTCCAAGTATTTGTTCCGTTGAAACACGTTTTTTGGCATCTAGTATAAAAACTCCATTTATCACAGGTCTAGAGGTAACATAGTCCAAGCTATTTAGGGTTTCCGATTTGAAGTTCCATTACTATTCAAAGGAACGCTTTCAGAGGAAATTGAGGACAAATGCATTTATTGAGAAATTCAGAGGTCAATGAGATCATATATATAAGCGAGGGTTGACAATCATGTAAGTATTGAATGGTTTCTTTTAATCATGTGATAGCATGCAATTGATGCAGAATTGAGGATCGATCCCCTGCCAACAATCGAGTCACGATATTTATGCTGGAACCGAGGTCGTGTGTGATGGTTCCCTGGAGGAGGCTCGGACTAAATTTTTTGAACCAGCCTCCTTTTTGTTTTACAACGATTTGAATCTCATGTGGTGAATATTCTCATGAACAGAAGAACAGATCTTATGAAAACTTGATGAGAAGATATTTCCAGATGTTCGGTTTCTTGCCAAATCAACGATGGGGTTAAATATCCTCATCATTTATGATCGGAGTTTAATATCCTTCTTCACCTATCCAATATCTTGAACCACATTCCTTCGTGATCCAATACTCTGTGTGTCAACTCTCTCAACACAACTCCTGTCAAGTGTCTTTCTCCTTCACCCTATCCTTGCTTTTATAATTGTGAGTTACAGTCTAGTTCTAATATCACTTGAGATTTAGATTGCATGTGAAGACTGCATGCTAAGATTACATGTTAAGTACTTTTAGTACTTTCCTCAAATAACTCAATTAACTAATTACATAATTAATTAATAAAATCAATTTAATTTAATAATTCATTTAACTAAAGTAAATTCAATAGTAGAAGGATTTTGAAAATTTCCACACATCTAGACACATATATCTATGCGGAAATACCTATCTGATGCTACCACTAACATCAACAAGAATATGTTATTGAACTAGAGCAGGTGAATGTGAACTTTCTTGAAGCAACCGAGCACTCTGGAACTGGATCGGTTTGGTATAATCTGGATTATGAAAAGTGACATCATTTTCATATTCGATACCGGTTCTGTGCTTATAGTACCTGATTTCTTCCCAAGGTCTGATGATTGGCTTGGAAAAAGGAAGTTGATCTTCTTTTGCACTTAAATATGGAGCTATCTCACTGAGTTTTTGTTGCGTTGGTCGTTGATCGTCATCATCATATATTCAAAAATATGGTTTTTCTGAACAAGGAATAGTTCAAAATGTTGTTGAAGATTATTTTTCTCAAGTGCATCGTGAAGAAGTCAAGTTTGAGTTTGCAACAATGCTTCTTTGGCTTGTGAAACTTGCAATCATGTTACAACAAACTGCAAAGTGGTTTTGTCAATGGTTATTGTATTGTCCATGGAAGAGAGGAATAAAGTGCTCAATAACTATAATAGTTCCTCGACTCGAGCCATTTTAAAAACATAATTAGACGTGACATGGTTTCTTGCAACTCCACCCTGACTTTACAATGCACACTCATCTTTGTTGACTCAAGAAATGAGGGGTCTTGGGTTCTACCGAAAATGCACCCTTTTAAAATTAATTCAATCTTGATTTCAACACTATTGATCTGGATTTAGGAGCAGAACGAACTGATTAACAAACTAAATACAATAAACACAAAGATATGAAGAAAAACACAGATATCCAATGAACAATATATTCTATTGAATAAATGAAATAAGATAAAACTGTAAAACTGCAGAACCGAAACACTTGCTCAAATGGAGGTAGCTATCTATGAGAAGACATATAGTTTCTATACGCATCCATCTGAGCAGAATGATTACAATGAGGCTCCATAGGCCTTTTTTAACATTACTCATAAATTCCAAAACCCTAAACATCCAAAAACCTAACCCTAGGAGATGAAATGCCAAAATTTATGTGGGCCCCTATGGGTAAGTTGTTACCTCAACTTCTCAGGGTCATAAATTTTTCATACGAGCTTCATTTTAGGCACATGATAACCCGTTGGAAATGTATTTTCAAGAACTACACATTACATTGTCAAACTCTGACTTCATCTATAGTTTGACTGTGGTGAGCCAAAAAAATATTGTTTAGGGCCCCAAAACAACCCTGGAAGTACAACAAGATGTGTTGACATGAAAAAATACAAAATAAGTTGGTTGGATTAAGTGGGAGGCCACCAATATCCTCCTGGAAGATGTGTAGGGCTTCAGACAACCCCAGAAGTGTAGAACCCACAATTACAAATAAATACAGAAGAACGTGTTGAACTAAAATCTTTCAAGAGGAGCTAGTTGGAATATGTGGGTGGCCACCAATATCCACCTGGATCAGTCCTCCCCCTTAGGAAGCAATGGTATCCATTGCGTTGAGTTCCCCCATCAGGTGAGGAAACTTCTGCTGAATTTGGCTCCGGGTGAGCCACTTTCCTTGGTGGAGGAGCTCCCCTGCCTTGACAACCCGATAAAGATCGAGCCTCTGCTGGCAAGTTCCCTTGACCCATGTGTTCATTATCTGATCAGTGAATTCTTGTTCCATGCAGTCATGGTTGAGCACTGTTGGTGCCAGTTGTTCTACAATCTCTGAGGTGTCCAATAATGGCAAAAAATATGGCCAAAGGAGGTCCACATTGAACATTGGGTGCAAGACAAGGAAGAGTGGAGTGTTGAGCTCAAAAGAATTTCTACCCAAAACCTTGGTGATGGTGTAAGTCCCATAGCGGAGTGGGTGTAACTTTCATTGGGGTCCTGTAAGACGCTCCTTCTACAAATGTAACCATAACTTGTCTCCAACTTGAAATTGGTGTGGTACCTTGTGTTGATCATGACACTACTTGTACTTATCATTGGCTTTGTGAAAAATCTCATGGACCTGTTGGCGGACGTGATAAATCCACTCAATGAATCTGGTGGATTTGTCAGTTGCATCTTGAACATGAAAAGAGTCTGTTTGTGTGGTTGCAAGAGGTAGTGAAACATCAATGGAACCCAAGGGTTGGAATCCTAGTCCTACCTGAAATGGGATATGGTCGGTGGAGCTATCGAGAGCCCTTTTGTAACTATGTTGAACATAGGGGAGACTCCCATCCCATGTATGTGGATGCTTAGAGTTGTACATGCGCAGGATGTGCACAATAATCCAATTGACGACCTCTATTTGACCATCTATTTGGGGGTGGAAAGAAATGGATTTAGTGAGCTTGGTGTCCAACAATGAACAAAGACTCAACCAAAATGTGTTGAGGAACCTATTGTACCAGTCAAAAATGATGGTCTGTAGTTTCCAAAAATGGATCCACACTTGTTCGAATAAGAGCTTGGCAGTATCTGCAACTATGATTTTCTTCTTGCAGGCTGTGAGGATGGGCATCCTTGAAAAACGATCAACAACGACAAATACACAATCATTGCCTTGCTTGGTGGACGGAAGGCCAGACATGTAATCTATCGAGATGGATTCCCAAGGCTTCTTGGGGGTAGGAAGAGGGGTGTATAAGCCTTTCTTATTAATGCTTGGCTTGGAAATGACACAGGTAGTGCAAGGCCTGATATACTTGTTTACGTCTCATCGAATATTTTGTTATCACATATAGTTATGAAGGGTAGAAGGTTGTCTAAGTTCTCGGCCTGCACAAGGCCACCAAAGCGCCGAATTCGTCGAAGCTGTCGAAGTGGCCGAAGGCCTGAAATAGATCTGAGTCATTGATAAGAAAGATCCACGCATCATCATATCTATCACTTCGATAGTTTTACTTCGGCAGTTTTAAAATGAGAAACATTGCAAAGTCCTGAAGGGTCGAAGACCGAAGCACCTGAAGTCTCGAAGCACCCGAATAGATAGGCCCAAGGTCGCAGCTTGAGGTCACAAGCGTGAAGGGGTGATGAAGAAGGAGATGGCACCTGAGGCTTGAGATTTCGGAAGCGCAAAAGAGGAAGGTCACGGGTTTCATAGGACCTGCAGTAAAGAGTTGCTAGCAGGACATAGTAGCCCCTGGGCATTTAGCCTCATTGCGATCCTGAGAAGAAGTAGTAAATGAAAAAAGGAGTGGTGGTTGAAACTTCAACTCACTCCATAAATGGAAATCATGGAGGGTATGGTTGTAGAGACAAAGTTGTCAGCCAGAGGCCCCCTCGATGGATGATTTTTCCTGAAGGCCCATGCTGAGTTAATTTTTCATCAGACAGAAGAATACATGCATAGTCTGACAGAGCAGGTGCCGACTAAAGGATTTGAAGGAAGTGGTCCAATCACGCTCTTGGTAGTTGCAACATTTATGAGTATATATACTTGGTTTTGATATTTTGTTATGGTCGATGTTTGAGCATCGCTCCCGTTTTGTAAACTTTTGATGAAGAGCATTGGTTCTCTGGTTATCAATACCAGAGGCCTCTTCCTGTTCTAGGTTGTCTGTGTTTATCTTTTTCTTAGAATTTATACATACACATAGCCTGTACAAGGTCAGACCGCGTGTACACGCTGCCTGTTTCAGCTCAGCACGCGTTTGCACGCGTGTTGTTTTAGTGACAGTAGTGTGCTTGATAGGCTACCTTTTAATCATAGTGGGGCAGTCATCCCCTCCTTTGATGAGAAGTATTCCTCTCAGGTGTTTGAGTCTAGGTGTTGAACAGTCAGTAGGTTAGGTCCTCTTACCCTTAGCCTGTTTTTTCTTAGTTGATAGTTGACAGAAAACATAAAAAGAAAAATTTTGTTTTATGGTTTTTAGGCAAGCTTAAGAGTCTTTGTTTTCATTATTTCCATTGTGTGCCTTTACTTTGATTCTTTGCAATCTGCACTTTAAGCCAGAATTTGTCTTTCTTGGTTTTGTGCTTGTCAGTATTTTCCCTTGGTTGCTTGATTAGCAATTAAATAAAAAAAAAAAAAAAAAATCTTTTCATTTTCTTCTTTGTTTGAAGATTGTGTTTCTGCATCAATAGCTAGGGAGAAGTCTTTTTGTTCATAAGTTTTTTGCAGTGCATTTAGAGCATAGATAGCTCATAGTCGAGAAAAATTCCTTTATGTTTGCTGCATAAAATCTTAGAAAAATTGAAAAGAAAAAGAAATCTTTCTTTGTGAAAAGTTGCTGAAATTTTGCATTTAGTAAAAGTCGTTTGTTTCCAGCATTCTTTCATTCGTTTTTTTCTTTCGTCTTTACACATCATCAATTTCACCTTCGTACCTCGTGACGTAAGAAAGCCCATAAAAGCAACGCTAATTTAAAATCTATTAGACTCTTTGTTTGTAGGGTTCACAAACTAGTTCAGGACTAGGGCCTTGGATTAGGTTGGAGAGGAAACTCTCCAAGGCCATTCAAAACCAAACGTTGGAGTCTGTGATAGGTAGTGTAGAAGTCCAGTTTTATGGAAGTTATCTAGGACCCCCCTCTAATATAGGGGATAAAAACGAGGTCGCGTGCGGAAAGGTAGCAGAGATAACCCCTCCAAATCCGGACCAATCGTAGAAGAGAACACATATCGAAGGCTTGTTTTGGGATTTCGCCGTTTGCATTTTCCATGGGGCTTCGTGGGTCTCGAATCCGTTCGAGGTCCTCAGTTGTCTTCCCGACCATTTTCTCTTGATACCCTTGACTGGTTTCGGGCTTGATACCCTGCTCATTTTGGTCTACCCGACTTTCGACTGTACCCGCCTGGTGACTGTTCGTGTGCTGGCAAACTAGTTGCCAATCTTTTTAGGAACATACACAGGTGACTGCGGGGGTATTACATGGTACCTAGGACAGACATCGGGCCACACTTTGTAGAGTATACCCGGAGGGAGCTTCCGTGTTCAAGTTGCACTTGCACCGGTAAGTTGCTCTAGTGTTGGTTGTTGTAACTGTTCTTCCAAATAGTTTAGTGATTGCTTGTCATATCTCTTAGGGGCTTCTTTTTTAGTGTGTGTTACTGTTTGCACGTGTAGAATACCTTAGTGTGCCTTGGATCTTCTCACACAGTGGAGGATCCCGAGATCCGCCGGTCACGAAGACTTCTGGGCCTGCCACTGGTTATACTAGAGCCACCCCCGCCACCATTAAGGAGAAAGCTAGACCAACAAGGGTCTTTCGAAGCGACCGGGTTGCAAACCATTGTGCCCGAACAACTCCCGGAGGAATAAACCACCAATTTTGTCTCGGTTGAAACCCCCATCACTGATACTTGGCCACAAGTTATTGTACCAATCCATTTTTACGAACGCCTGTCAGTGTCTCACACAGCTATGGCAACAAGCGTTGTTACTTCTTCTGGGAATTCTTCCATTCCCACCAAAGTTGCTACCATAGGAGAATCATCTCCTAACTTTCCGTCATCGGTCCGAGCCACCATGGTCTCGGCCGCAACTACGTCGCACTGTGGACCGAACCTGTCTATGGCAGCGGCCACAACTCCCTTCACACCTAGTGCGACAGGCTCTCCATTTTCATACGGTATGCCTAGTTCGGGTACAAGTCTTGCACTCACTCACTCCACTTTACAGACTTTGGGTCTGGGGGCAGGGTGCTCTAACGCTCCTCTGCAAGGTCAACTTGGGGGCACGTCTGTCCCTTTTAATGCTTTCCCTTACACTGGAGGTCATATCTCTCCTTCGTCCCCTTCGCTTGGTGGTCTGCATCAGCAGTCCACCGGGCATCCTGCACACACTAGTTTATTTGGAGCTGGGATTCAAGGAACACCTGTGCACACTATGTCGGTAGGTTCGTCACCGTTTTTTTGGAATGGGACGTTTGGTAACAACACTTTTGCATCTACTGCTTTCCCTTATGGGGGCACTCCCATTGTTGGACAGTCTACTCTAGCGCAGGGTACTATTCCTGTGTCGGGGGCACATATAGCAGGACCTTGGAACTCAGGACAAGGATCCGTTCCTTCCTCTGGAATGTCGTTCTGGGGTAATTATTTCCACGGTCAATGGAACCCTGGACAGACTACTATGCCTCTCCCATCAGGACTGGCATGGGGTAATCCTTTCCAAAGTCCGTCAAACACGATGAATGCCCAACATCCCATGTCCTTTATGGAAAATTAGTCGATGATGTCTCCACAGATGCAAAATCCTTATGCTGGTCAGGGCCATGGTTTCTACTAGAATATGGGCCAGCAGCCAAACTTTTCTTGGCAACCTGGTGCCAGTCAAACTCCAGGACCCTTTTTCCCAGGTTATCAGCAGCAACCCAAACTACCATTCCTGGCAACGTTACACTTGCCAGATTTGACAAGGTTGTTAAATGATCCTATTTGTCACGATCCACGTTGGACTCCTATGCCAACGAAGTTGCCTTCGGACATTCCAAAGTTTGAGGCCAAGCCTAATGAAGATCCAGGTGATCATGTGACTACCTTCCACCTTTGGTGTTCATCTAACTTATTGAAAGATGACCCCGTACAGTTGCGATTGTTTCAACATACTCTTATCGAGAGTGTCGCGAAATGGTACATCGAGCTCGACCGCTCAAGATACTCTTCTTTTGGAAAACCGACGATGGCCTTCCTTAACCATTTCCAGTTACCTGTGAGATACGATGCTGGCACAGAGTTGCTCGCCAATTTCGAAAAGACAACAACGGACCATATCTCTGATCATATCCGAGAGTGGAGACGCCAAAAGAGTCTAATCAAAGTACCAGTCCCACCAGCATTCCTGCTTGAGTGGTTCCTTAAGCCTCTGGTCCCACAATTATCCAAAGACATCGCAACTTATGGAGTTTTCTTCGAAGAAGATGCCATCATGAGGGCTCAACAGTTTGAGCTCATTTATTCTCAGTCTGGTTTATTATCCAACATCCTGCCGGATGCACCACGATTGATACTAGATAAAACTAGACAGAGAGCTCGACCACATGCCGATGGTATTGTTGGTTCCGTGCAAACCAAGCCCGCTGAGCAATTGACAAGACAATTGCAACATTTATCTATACAACACTCAGCGGCCAGCCAGACTACTGCTTTGGTTGCTCCTCCTACCCAAACGTCGGAAGTACACTCTGTGCAGTTGACTAAACCAAAGGCCACCCAGTAGCCTAAAGGGAAGAAAAAACAGTGAAAGAAGGGTAAGGGGGATAAAAAACCCACTGATAATGTTGGCGGGGACACCACGAAAAAACAGAAGGCGAGGTATCCGTGCAACTTATGTGCAGAAGACTACCCAACCCATCTTTGTCCTCGACTTGCAAAGGCCCAAAAGTTTGTCACACAACAACATCAGGCAGTGTTGACTAATCCTTTTCAACATGGGCAAAAATTAACTCAAGCCTCTACAAGTGTTGAAGGGGGTAGCCAAGAAACCTGCCCTCCTCCAAGCAATCCCTCATCCGCGAACGTATATATGGTGAAAGGTGATTCTTTTCTATCAACTAGAGTACATGCCTATAGTCAACCAAGCACTTCTGAGAAGGGCAAATAAGCTGAGCTCCCATCTCTTCCTCTACATATCGAGAAGACGTTGGTAGAAACAATGACATGCATTCCAAATGGTGCATTTAATAAATCTTCTCACAACCCAAATGCAAGGGCCTCCCAAAATTACTCCGTGGTGGAAGATTTATCACAAACCCCTTGTGTGATGTCTGCTTTGGAGGTCCTTCAAAGTTTCCCTGCTCAGAGGAAAGCCTTGTTAACTACTTTGGGCTCTACGGAGACTTGTAACCCGGGTACCATCATGTTAGATACAACTGACTTAAAACCTCATCTGCCTTACCATGTAGCATTTCAGATAGTAGTGGCTCATCCCATGAAAAGTTTTACACAGAATATCTTCCGCATAGTGGTCGACGAGGGTGCCTCGACATGCATTATGTCATTAGCATGTTGGAAGGCCATTGGGCAGTCTGCTTTGTCTCCATCACCAACTCTCCTCACTACTTTTGACAGTCGTTCTTTCCGACCACATGGCATCGCTCCTTCTTTCTCTGTGCAGTTAGGAGGGAAGACCGTGTGTGTCGAAGTAGAGGTAGTCGATGCTCCCCTCGACTATAATCTCTTTGTAGGACGGAGTTGGACTTATGCTATGCAAGTTGTGGTTGCTACAGTTTTCTGAGTCTTATTGTTTCCACACGAGGGTCGGATAGTGACCATTGATCAATTGTCCTTCTCTAGACCTGACCCAGCTTTGGGAGCATCCACGATCCCCATGATTGATAATCCTCAACAAGGTGTCATTAATGTAGGATTTGGTTTGTGCCCATGTTTGATGGGTACCTTTGATTACCCACCTCCTCACGATGACATCAAATTTATATCTAATCACCATAAGGCTGATATTTTTCAAGTTTCGTCGTTCTGCACGACTTACTTTGAGGATCCTTGGATTCTTCCTTCCCCATCAGCCATGATGGATGAGACAGGGAACTCAAGCATGTCCATTCCCTTGTCGGCCACTAAGGTAGCGTACTCTTTAGTCCAACAATATTCAGCTAACCCTGATCCGACTCCTGCACAAGAGTTAGATCCACTTCTAGAGCCTATTTGGGCTTAGGGTTCTCTCGCTAACGTCGATTCGTTAGACTTAGTCTTGCCTTCTGACGAAGCAGTAATCGAAGTAATGACTAGTCCAGACAAACCTTGGGAAGATCTTCATCACATATCATATTTCCTCCCAAAGTTAAGCCGAATCAAAGCAGGAGAATTCACCGTGACTATGACGGGAGATCAGTCGTGTCCTATTAATCTCTTAGCTACACACGAAATTTATGCTGAGAGAAATATGGAAACTATCGCTGAAACTATACTGATCAATATCTCCCGAACCCCTGGCATCATAGACAATGTTTTCGTCGGAGCATACAGCTCCCTCGAGGAGATGCCAGGCATCGACCCACAAAGAGTCTATCATGAGCTAACTTTGTTGTTTTTCAAGCTCGCTTTGAGATCCGAAAGAAACATCCGGTGAGACTGCATTTATGCTTTTCGATCTCGTCCGGATTAACTGAGAAAAGTAACCATTATGGAGTCTTCTTTAAGCCATTTTCAGACTCCTTAAAGATGAAAAGATTGTCGAGTGACCTTGTCTCTTCACACTCGTTAAATTGGTCCAGAAGAACGTTCCTTAAACGAGTCTCCTTTTAAGCCCTTTTCAGACCCTCTAAAAATGAAAAGATTGTCGAGCGATCTTGTGGCCTTTCACGCTCATTAAACTGAAATTTGAAGTCACGTCTGTCCGGCGGTAGTTTACCCCTTTTTCAGTCTGGACGGTCAACTGTACGAACAAAGGTATACTCTATTGAATTCTTATTCTTTAGAAGAGTATCCTCATGTATAATTTTATTCCTTTTTCGGGCCTGAGGGACTAAATTTACGAAAAAGAAACCCCACGGAGTCCATAGTTAAGCTCTTTTCAAACTCCCTAAAATTGAAAAGATTGTCGAGTGACCTTATTCTTTCACACTCGTCAAATTGGTCCAGACGAATATTCCTGACGGAATCCATAGTTAATCTTTTTTCAAACTCCTTAAAAGTGAAAAAATAGCCGAGTGATCTTGTCCTTGTCACACTCGTTAAAATGGTTTTGAATTGACGTCTAATCGGTGCTAGTTTATCCCTTTTTCGAACCGACTGGACTAGTGTCAAAAAAGATAACCCATTGGAGTCTCCTTTTATGTTTTTTCAGACTCTCTAAATATGAAAAACCATCGAGCTTACCTTCTATGGGCTCGTTAAACTTACATCGAAGGATGTTACCATTATGTGTTCTATCAACCGCATTTCCATACCTTATCCATCAGCCTTGTGACAGTTTGCTTCTGCGTCTTAACACCTTTGGCCGCCTGAGGATTTTTCCCGAGTATCATTTTACCAGAACATCAGTCTTGTCCTTGTGCCTTGAGCTTGCATGTTTGCAGTACTCGTTCCTCCATTGTAACGTCAAATTCTTTTATCTTTTTCAAAAATTATCCAAAAGAACAAAAAAATCAAATATACCCCAAAAAGAGGATGGGAAAAGTATTTTCTTTATTGGCAGCATAATGAGTCGCCCTTGGATAAAGCACATATGTCCATTTGATTATCAAACTGTGGGATGTAGTACGACCTTATGAATATTTTTCTCGCTCTATAGAGTTGTGTCCTCCATCGTTTGGTTACTCTTCCAAACATATGGAGAGTTTGTGTTGCCTCCTGCTTCATAGACTTATGATTAACATAGATGTTGCCTAAGTCTTATCACTTGTCGTGCTATTATCCAAGGGAAGTTTGTCACCAAGCCTGAGTCGACCCCTCTGCAATATGTCTCTTGTCCGCATACCCGGCCATCCTAAACGTCCAAATCAAGTCCTTGTTCGAAATCATTGAAGCCTTCAGTCCGATCATCAAGATTATCAAGTCCATAACCGACGAACCGTTGAAGACCTCTGGGTAGTGCAGTCATATACATATATTACACTCCTACCCGAGTTTTAGAAGATTTTGAAGTTGTTGCTCGAGCTCTGAAGTACAACCATCAGGATGAATCAGCTTCTGGGAGATGGATACTCTATATGTATATCTTTCTGATTTCGAGATGTAGCTCCGCTGTGTATTATTTGCGGCTACTCGTTATAGTTATTTGACATGGATCTACAGTGTATTTGATTGGTAGCTATGGTTCTATTTTATCCCGAACATGGATATGCCCGCCTCAGTGAGACATTTGTTATTTTGCAGATGGCACCTCCTGGTTTCTGATTCTTGGGCTCATTCATTCAGCATATCAATACAGATTGGTAAAATATTGGTAATGTATTTTGGCCATCAGATGCTCTTCTGACCTCACACATTAGGGGGCATTTGTTATAACCCTAAATTGCACCACACATGTTTACTTGGCATCAGGCCAACTCATATCCCTTCATTGCCAAAACATCTACTGAACAAACTCCTTGGAAATCCTCTTGTGTCAAGGCCCACGCGCCCTAACCCATTACTGCATGTGTGTGAACGTTGGCTGGCTCACTATAGCCCGCGTGTACCTAACAATGCACAAAAAGAGGAAAGTTGCCAACGGAACAAAAATCTATGGGTCAGTTAACTGAAACTCCCGGCCATGCATGGTCGAGGGTTCGTCCAAAACCCTAGCTCCTTCTAGCCTATAAAATAAGGGGTAGGGGTACCATTTGGAGGAGGAAATATATATCGAAGAAACTCTGCCCATTTGTCGAATCCATTGTCCCAACCCTTTAGCCTTTCCTCAAGACAAAGGAGAATTAATGCAAAGCAGTTGGAGGACAGAAGAGGAGGAGCCCAGGATCAGGATCAAGGAGCGGTGGTCGGTTTCGAATTTGATTGTAAGTTGATTCATTTTTTCAAATAATAAAAGAATACTTTTCCCGTCCCAATGCATGAGTTATCTATGGTTTGTTTAATTTATGCTTAATTTCTAACCCTCAAGTAGAAAAGTAGCATGCATGCATAGTTGTTTGTCTTGATTGCAGGTTATCTTTGGAAGGAGCAGCGCAAGCAAGCGGTCAAAGCGCGACGGAGGATCTACACCAAATATCAGTAACAAGGTTAGTAGTTCATTTCCATGCATGTATCGTGAAAGAGAGGTTTAAGTTTTGGGTGGTAGGTTAAAAAGTAATTTCTTTACAGTCAAAATCTACATGCAAGTCTGACCCTAGTTTGCTAGTCCGTAGGGTATTTTTCCCAACAACAGTGGGTGGCCACCAATATCCACCTAGATCAACTGTAAAAGTAAACTTACAAAGAAACTTATTGCAAGTATAAATTAATTATGGAGTTGAGTGGGTTCAAATCCCATAGTTTTCACCATCATCCTTCATGTCAAGCTCAATAATTCCTTCATATCATGTGCCAATGTTGAGTGCTCATCTGCATATACAAACTCAACTCAATGAAGCATTAACTATCATAAGCAAACATGATTTCTCGCAAACCCTACTTAAGATTGTGACAAATCTTCAATTGTTTGTTGATTATACTATCATCAATGGGATTCTAATACTGGAAATTCTATCTTATATAGTTTTTCGTTATCAATGTAAGAGGAATGATCGATCTATTGATCTTAAATATTGCCCTTGCTCAAGGTTTTCCTTCATACCCAGATCAAAGATGCATGCATATTGACAAAATTCAATGAAACTCAACTTCAAGTCATGTCAAAGAGAAACCCTTGCGAGAAACCCTTGCATGAGAACTTTTGTCACGCGTGCTATGAGAACCAAATAATTGTGTTGCGTGGAGACATCAGTGATGCTAATTAAATTCGACCACTGAAAGGCCAACAATACAAAAAAAAAATCAACCTTCCTGCTCTGAGAAAGAATGTAACAATGTGATATCACCAAAAACATCACCTCCAAAGAATGCTCACCCATCACCTTGAGGTAGGATGGACAGACACGATGTACAAGGAGTTGGGTCGTGGTAATGAAATTTGAAAGAGGATGTTTATGATATGTTGTTCCAAACATGGATGACTGTGAGTTTTTGTTTCCGTATTTACTCACACCCCACTCCACCCCAAGATAATCGTGATGATGACGACATGATTCGATGTTGCTTCATATCCTATCGAGTGTTGATGTTTGCAGTTAGCCAGTGACTTGCTTCACATGGTCATAGATCGATCGAGTTGTTCTAATCAACAGGATGGTTCCCGAGAGGCCCCATTGTGGTCTCGTGCAAATAAGTAGATATAGAGCGTACGTCAAGGGCTGCGGTGGAGTTGCCATTGTGGACAGGGGAAGTTGATGAACATCTCTAGTCCAGCAGAGATAAAATGAGACTCGAAGAATGAATTTTAGAATGGGGTTGAGGGCATGTTGAGGGCGAACAATAGAGGAGTGCACGAATTAGGGTTTAATTGCTAGACGTGTGAATTAGAGATATGCCACCTTGGAACAATCGATGTGCAACGAGCAAGGGTTCAGAACGGAACGCGTGAATTAGGGTTTGCACGAGTTAGGGTTTCATAGTGGGCAGTCGATGGGTTGTAAAGGGACTGCACACGTAGAAGTATGATATGATATCATAGATAACTATTGTCAGAATGAAACATAGAGGGATTGCGCAGATGCAAGAAGAGGGGTGCATATGATGGAAGAATTCCAAGAGGCACAAAGAAACGTTTATTGCATAGGCATATCCAGAGAATAAATTCTCATGGAAGACTAGCATGCAATCAGGCGCAGAGTGGAAAGCAAAGAGAGGGTGTTTCCACTCAGATGTTGTGGACAACTACGATAGCGAATCATGTCCTAAATAGTGAGGTGGATCTGATACCACTGTTGGACACACAATTTAGATAAGAGTGAAGTGCATTTATCATTAATATGATACAGATATAAATACATGTAAATGATTGTTGGATTCATCTTCCAAGGTCTCTTGGACTCCTGATTATCGTTACACTATCACTTGATGTTTCATATCCATTCACAAGTGACTAATACCATAACCCTAGTGGATTAAGCTTCCAACATCATCAACTATCGAAACAATTTGAAATTTGCAATGTGGAGTGAAGAGTTTTACATTATGCATCAATATTTTATGTTAGAGACGTTTTCAACACTTTGACATAGCTTTGAAGGTCCTCATTTTTTAAGCCCAATGGGATAGGACAAATAGTGAATGTAATTAGCACTAATGGTGAATGGAATTGGGATTAATGGTTGGGGAACAAGGACCTTCACATCATATGCCATAGTTTTATGTTTACAATCTGTTCCATCATTTGAGGTAGTCATGCAAGTTCATAGAGGTAGGTGTCAAACGTATGGCAATGTGTAGGGAAAGCTTGTTGTGTTCATGTAACCATATTAAGGATCAAAGTATATCCCTA
>ML802355.1:68252-142922 GCA_009831015.1 Picea engelmannii
AGTGTGTGGACTTTTCTAACTTTTCTTCTTCTTACAAGTTAGCAATTAAAACATATTTGAACAGATTAAGAACAATCAAATCATAATCACAATGGACACAGAATATACCAGATGTTTGTATGTAATTTATATGAATACATGTGAATATAATAATAAGGATTTTCCCAGCACCAACTATTTTGTTTCAGCACCAACTTCTCGGAGAGAACCAACTCTCAAGCAAGACCCAGCTTGCTGCAAGACTCAACTTGTTGATAGAACACAGTCTATCCAACTAGAGTTCAACCAACTCTAGTAGCAGTGATTCATTAATGAATCAATTTTGTTTCATGGTCAGAGGCATACAATCAACACTCATCACTGGATTTCATCTTCTCTATGAAATTCACACAATCTTCACTTCGTCTTTCCTCTAATATTCACGCCTTCTTCAGTTCTTATTCTCTCTTACATTCGCATGAACCTAAGGTCTGTATCCCCTTCATTTTCTCCGCAGGCCGCTCTTTCTCAGCGAGACTATATTTTCCACAAGCACATCTACAAGTGAACCAATCATGGTTGTATTTATAGTTGCTTATGCTCAAAACTTGTTTAAGTTCTTGAGCCGACTTGTGAAACAAGTTATAACTAACTTGTTTATTTACAATGACTTTTGGGACCACCAAAGAAAATCATTATGGGTCTTCAACATTAAGCCTGACATCCCCTTTTACTTTCATAAATCGATCACAGGCATGGATCAATTTCCTTCGTCTCCGTGATAACGTGAAACGACGCTTCCTTCAAACCATGTTCATATGATCATAGGTGTAAACCACAAACTTATCAAGTTAAGCGACGCATTACATTATGCCCTTTAAATCTCTTTACCATATGACCAACGGCGGTGACCTCACATGAGGCGAGATGAGTGCTTGATCGCTTATCAATTCAACAGTCATGATTCAATCTCCCGATGAGATGGACGATTATCGGGACTTCGGGACTTTTCCCTTCAGGTCTTCGTGAATTCCAACCTTTCAAATCTCCCAAATATGATAACACCGGACAAATCGGGCGGTTCACATTTATATCATGGAACTAGATCAATGGTCATGTACGATCCTTGGACCTATACTTCATTTCTTAATCCAACGGCCAGGACTTAATCAAGTAATTAGATGGATGACCACCATTTACTCTGGGACTTCGACTATTATGCTTACACTATCCTTCCACAATATTTTGATCAACGGTTGAGAGTATACCTGACATCAGATCGACGGTTGAGATTTCCTTCGGGTCTCCGGACTTCATAGATCTCAAATCTCAACCCCTTCTTTCCTCTATTGTGAACACCTATTATGGTAAGTCATAATATGGTGGAGATCGTTTGTTGTCAGTTAACATTTCCACTTACACTATCCTTCCACTGTAGTAGATAATTGATCAGGAATGCTCTCGAAGTGATCTTTCAGATCGGACATCTCATGTCCACTTTGGGACTTCGACATTCAGGGCTTCGGGACTTTGGGCAATTGTTGGTGGTAAAACTCCTAGAGTGATGTAACTTGCTTACATCCCTTGATGATGTGTCATGAGCCAAGTAGCTGCCACGTGTCACTCAGGTTCGTGATTTGCACATACCTGAAATGTCGATTCAACTTGACACTTGTCGTTCTCTGACTCTGCCACGTGTCCTTGCTGACATAGACTACTGACGTGATATGTCACAGTTTCTTGTTGATGTCAACGTAGATCTCTCGATGTGACACATGTTCATCTCCTTGATCTAACGATCGAGATAGTATACGAAGGGTATCTCAAATCGACGGATGAGAGTAACTTCGGAACTTTGTCCTTCGGAACTTCGGGACTTTTGACATTTCTTGGTGGTGAAACTCCCGAAGTAATTCTCCTGGAGTGATGTAACTTGCTTACATCACTTGTTGACATGGCACGAGCCAATTCCTCTTGACGCTTGTCATCATCTGATTATGCCATGTGTATTTGTTGACGTGATCTGCTGACATGGTCTGCCACATGTATTTTCTGACGTGGTCTGCCATGTGTCCTTGTTGATGTGGTTTACTAATGTGGTTTGCCACATATCCATGTTGACGTGATATACCACATGTCCTTGTTGATGTGGTATGTTGTGTGTCCTTGTTGATGTGGTATGCTGACAAACAACCCTAATCCAACAGTCAATCGTATGTCCTCCAAATCCGATGGTCTTTATTCATTTCACATTTTCGGGCTTCGGGTATTTCAAATCTCAAACTTTCTAGAGTGTAACCTCCTCACAACTTTAGATCCAAAGTGAATTTTGTTTGTTGATCAGGATCTTAGATTGATGGCTCGATCTTTCTGTGATGCAACTTTGCTAGCTTATCCTGTCCTTCCACTCGAAAATGATCTAACGGCTGATGTAAATTCGCATTTCAGGAATTTCAAATCTCAAACTTTTCGAAGCGTAATCTCCTCACATCTTTATATCCAAAGTGAAAGATTTTGTTTGATCAGGATCTTGGATCAACAATTCGATCTATCTATGGTGATGCTCTTCTTGCTTGTCCTATCCTTCCACTTAGGATGATCCAATGGCTGATGGAACTTCGCATAAGTGAGATCTCAGATCTTACCTCGCTTATCCTATCCTTCCACTTTAAATTGATCCAACGGTTGTGAAGATTCTTGAAGCATATCCACGATCAAGGATGATTGGGGAACCATAACTTGCGAGTGATTTAACTTGTCACCCAAACTCCACAATTGGAAGTTGTGCATTTTTGGCGAGTCAACCACAATCGTTGATCTTCGAAGCTATAAGATCAAATGGTCCTGACTAATTACGGGATTGAAACTAGAAAAATATTTAATTCTCCTTTCGATCTCCGTAATTCATCCCTACCGTTCATCTGGCGATTGCACATCTGACGGTCACGACTTAATCTTACTTAAACTGGTCGCTTGTTGGATCAACCACAGTCGTCGATATCTGATTCTATGAGATTTGACGATCTAGGCCAATTGTAGGATTGGAACTAGCAAGTCATTTAATTCTCCTTCTGATCTCCACAATTTATCCCTGTCGTTGATCTGGCTTGCATATCCGACGACCACAATCCTCCAACGGTCCTCAAGCCCACGGTCACTCATATGACCAAATTCCGTTGTATGAGATGATAAACACTATCAATTTCCTTGATCAGATGACTGATGAGACTTCTCGCGTTTTCCTGTGCATTGGTCGACTTCTCAATATTTCCATCTATCCAGATGATACTTCTACAATGCGCTTCTTCCTTCTGAAATTTGATCTTCATTCGCTAACCCTCCTAAGATTTTATCATAGGAACATTGTTGATCCTATCATGATCAACAATAATCATGAATTGCTTCAACCTATCTCTGCATTTTCTAATGTACCGTGTTTTCCCTTCTGAGCTTTTGATATCTGCATACTATTCGCTCCTCTTCCTAAGCTTATGCTTTTGATCTCTGCATATTGTTTGACATCTTATGCTAACTGATATACTTGTTGACATCAATGACAATCTCATCTTTGGTAATTCATCATTAACAACAGATCATCACATCGACTATTGACATCAATGACAATATGTCCAACAATCTCCCCCTTTGTCATTGAGGGCAACCCACTAACTTCATATACAAAACTCCCCCTGTGATGATGTTTTCCTCTTATGAAGTTTTCCTTTTATGAATTTTGTCTCCCCCTTTGACATCAATGGCAAAGGGTTTTTCCTCCTATGGTAAAGCTCTGTATGTTACAGACTATAATCTAAACTTGGATAACACTTCTTGCAATTATGCTATGCCTCCCATAACTGAATGACTCCCCCAGTCAATATGCTCTCTCTCTACTTTTGACTACTCTCCCCCTTTGTTTCTGAAAAAGGTAGCTCTTCCTGACAAGTTTTCTTCCCCTGTTAATTTACTGACTTCTTATCTCAGTTGATTGGGATTTTTTTGTTTCAAATGAGTAGTCTTCTTGATACCAATTTTTGTAGTGATCAAGTCTTTTCAAAACTTAATCTAATTACTTTCTTATTTACTAACCAAAATTTCCCTTGAGTTTTTATTGACTGTTCTCCCCCTTTGTTTCTAGAAGGGTATCTTTTTTATGATAGGGTTTCTCCTCTTGTTATCTCTACAGGATGTCATGTACCTTATTTTGTACATCAGAATGTTGCTTCTATGGATGTCACTGTCCTACTGGAACACTACACAATTGTAGATCATCTTATTCAAACAACTCTTGGATCTGCCCATTGATTCTCATCGGTCTCTAACCAGATGTATCCGTCTTTATCCAAGATGCTTCTTTATTGTACATTGCTCTAAAGTTGTCTAGGACAACTTTATACTATCCTTGTCACATGACTGCAATTATTTTTGCAGCAATTAAATTCACTCATGTTCACTTATTCAGTCTTTGATATCCACATCTGTGAGTGTCTTGGTTTCTTGAACTTTGTTCTCTAATCTTCTATTACTGCAACTTCATTTTTCTTCCATGTTCCATTTACTCCTTTTATCGTACTGTATGAAGAATTTCTCATTGACTGTTTTCTTGAGTTCCAACAGTTATAGGATTTATGGCCATATCCTCCACAACTATAGCATCTCATAGTGTAACAATGTGCAGCAATATGTCCAACATGATTGCAGTTCCAACATCTTATATTGTTGTTGATCCTACCAAATTGTTTTCTTCCACGATGCCTACAATCCAAGGCTTTATGACCATATTCATTACAAGAAAAACAATAACCGTTAAAAACACTCTCATACCTTCTTTGATTCATCCATGAAGGTGTATTTCTTCTAAGATTGCTTTGATTTGTATGAGTAGCTTCTGGATGTCTTCCTTGATTTGATCTTCTAAAGTTTGTAGTGTTGCTTTTACTCCTTGAACATGAAGAACCTGAGTCATACCTTCTTTCAATTTTTACAAATGAAGGAGTTGTGTCCGACCTGTCTTCCTCCTTTAAAAATGAAGGACCTGTGTGAGACCTGTTTTCATCCTTTACTAATTAAGGATCAACATCAAACCTATCTTCATTCTTTACAAATGAAGGACCTATGTCAAATTTCTTAGGAGTATTGATTTCTTCCTTGTTGTATCCAAGACCGGATTTGTGATTTAGTGATCTCTAACTATCCAAGATCTCATCCAGGGTCATGGAGCTATATAAGAACTTAATTTGGGTGATTTACTTCTCAACCTTCTTCCTAAGATTCACAACTTTTGCTTCCAGCTCATGACATGATTCTTCCTTTTTGTTCAACTGGTTCCTCACTACGTCCTTTCTCCTTTTGGATTCTTCAAGCTAGATTTTAAGATTGACATAGATTTCCCTTAGTTCTTTTAGTTCTACAAAGTTTTTGCTTGGTTCATCATCTTCCTTCTTTTCTTCTCTTGCTTGACTGATTTCATTTTTTAGTCTCTCAATCTCTTCTTCCTTTGCTTGACTGATTTCATTTTTCAATCTCTCGATCTCCCCTTCCCTTTCTTTTGTTAGATAAACAACTTTTGTTATCAATCTTTTGATCTCTTCTTCTTTTTTTTCTAACTTAATCTTTTGCTCATATATGATTTCTTCATCGTCTTTGAGATTTTCTTTTATTTCCAGGATATGCTTCTGATTACTAAGCTCATCATCTTCCTTCTTCTCTTCTTTTACTTGTCTAACTTCTTTCTTCAACTTCTCGATCTCCTCTTCTTTTTTTTCTAACTGAATCTTTTGCTCAGATATGATTTCTTCATTGTCTTGGAGCATTTCTTTTATTTCCAGGATATGATTTTGATTGCTAAACTCATCGTCTTCCTTCTTCTTTTATTTTACTTGACTAATTTCTCTCTTCGGCTTCTTGATCTCCTCTTCTTTTTCTTCTAGCTGATTATCCTGCTCATATATTATATTTTCATTGTCCTTGAGCATTTATTTTATTTCCAAGTTATGCTTTTGACTCTTTTCAAGAAATTCTTTAGTGTAGTCATGCAGATAGCTATAGTCCGAATCATTATGGTCATAGAAGTATTCACATAGACTCCAATCAACCTTTTGTTTGGTCTTTGATAGTTCTTATTCTACTTCTTCCATGAGATAAATGCTAACAAAACATTCTTTTATTGTATCTAAGTCTTCTTCTTTACTTGCAGGGGAGGATTCAATATCAACATTATTGCAATCAAAATATTGTGGAGAGTCTTTACCTTTATTGATGGCTGAGTCTTCCTCTTCATCCTTGGATAGGAATGTCTTCTATGTCTTGTCTTTTGATTTGACACATCTCTTCTAGCTTCAACCACAATTCCTTAGTGGATATGTATAGTCCTATGCTTGCCTTGACTGTATATGATAATCCATTGAGAAGAATCTTCAATGCCACTTCATTGTTCTTCCTTGATTTTCTTTGGACTGTAATCTTGGATATATTCTTTGAGGTAGTTAAGTCCTAGGGCTTGCTTACTACTAAATTCCAAAATTCAGATCCTTTTAACTTCAAATACTGTTTCATATTTCCTCTCCACAAGGAATAATCTGTTCCATCAAATACGGGAGCTTCAATTGCGGAGAGAGCCATCTGTCCACCCATTTCTTCAGGATCTACCTTCCAGTGGTTAAACTGTTCTGAAGGAACCCACTCTGATACCAATTGTTGAGCACACTACCCACAGTAAGAGGGGGGGGGGTGAATTAGTGTGTGGACTTTTCTAACTTTTATTCTTCTTACAAGTTAGCAGTTAAAACATATTTGAACAGATTAAGAACAATCAAATCATAATCACAATCGACACAGAATATACCAGATGTTTGTATATAATTTATATGAATACAAGTGAATATAATAATAATGATTTTCCCAACAATTATTTTGTTTCAGCACCAACTGAAGTAAGGAGCACCAACTCCTCGGAGAGCACCAACTCTCAAGCAAGACCCAACTTGTTGATAGAACATAGTCTATCCAACTAGAGTTCAACCAACTCTAGTAGCAATGATTCATTAATGAATCAATTTTGTTTCATGATCAAAGGTATACAATCAACACTCATCACTCCACTTCATCTTCTCTCTGAAATTCGTTCCTTCTTCACTTCATCTTTCCTTTGATATTCACGCCTTCTTCAGTTCTTGTTCTCTCTGATATTTGCATGGACCTCGGGTCTGTATTCCCTTCATTTTCTCCATAGGTCTCTCTTTCTTAGCGAGCCTATATTTTCCACAAGCACATCTACTTCCCTAAGAACATCTACAAGTGAACCAATCATGGTTGTATTTATAGTTACTTATGCTCAAAACTTGTTTAAGTTATTGAGTCAACTTGTGAAACAAGTTATAACTAACTTGTTTATTTACAACGACTTTTGGGACCACCAGAGAACATCATTCTGGGTCTTCAATGTTAAGCCTGGCATCCCATTTTTCTTTCATAAATCGATCACATGCATGGATCGATTTCCTTCATCTCTGTGATAATAGGAATTGACGCTTCCTTCAAACCATGGTCATATGATCATAGGTGTAAACCAAAGGTTATCAAGTTAAGCGACACATTACATTCTTCCCTTTAAATCTCTTTACCATATGACCAACGGAGGTGACCTCACATGAGGCGAGACAAGCGCTTGAGTGCTTATCAATTCAACGGTCGTGATTCAATCTCCCAATGAGATGGGCAATTGTCGGGACTTTAGGAATTTTCCCTTCCTATCTTCGTGACTTCCAACCTTTCAAATCTCCCGAATACGATAACACCAAATAGATTGGATGGTTCACATTTATATCATGGAACCAGATCAATGGTCATGTACGATCCTTGAACCTATACTTCATTGCTTAATCCAAAGGCCAGGACTTAATCAAGCAATGAGATGGATGGCCAACATTTACTCCGGGACTTCGACTATTATGCTTACGCTATCCTTCCATTGTATTTTTATCAATGGTTGAGAGTATACCCAACATCAGATCAATGATCAAGGTTTCCTTCGGGTCTTCGGACTTCGGAGATCTCAAATATCAACCCCTTCTTTCCTCTGTTGTGATCACCTTCTGTGGTCAGTCATAATACGGTGGAGACCACTTGATGTCGGTTAACATTTCCTCTTACACTATCCTTCCACTGTAGTAGATCGTCAATCAGTAATGCTCTTGAAGTGATCTTTCAGATCGCACGTCTCGTGTCCACTTCGAGACTCTAGCATTCGAGACTTTGGGAAAGTGTTGGTGTTAAAACTCCCGAAGAAAAACTCTCGGAGTGACGTAACTTGCTTATGTCACTTGATGATGTGTCACGAGCCAAGTAGCTACCATGTATCACTCAGTTTCATGATTTTCACGTACCTGAAATGCCAATTCAACTTGACACTTGTCGTTCTCTGACTGTTCCATGTGTCCCTACTGACGTAGACTATTGACGCAGCCTATCAAAGTTTCTTTCTGACATCGACGTAGATCTCCCAATGTGACACATGTTCATCTCCTTGATCTAACGGTAAGGATAGTGTCTGAAGGGTATCTCAGATCATCGACTGAGAGTAACTTCAGAACTTCATCCTTCAGGACTTTTGACATTTCTTGGTGGTGAAACTCCCGAAGTAACTGTCCCAGAGTGATGTAACTTTCTTACGTCAGTTGTTGACATGGAATGAGCCAATTTCCTCTTGACGCTTGTCATCATCTGATTATGTCATGTGTATTTTTTGATGTGGTCTGCTGACATGGTCTGCCACATGTCTTTTTCTAATGTGGTCTGCTAATGTAAATCTTCTGACGTGGTCTACCATGTGTCCTTGTTGATGTGGTCTCCTGACATGGTCTGCCACATGTCCATGCTGACGTAGTCTGCCACATGTCCTTGCTGACGTGGTCTACCATGTGTCCTTACTGACATGGTCTGCCATGTGTCCTTTCTGATGTGGTATGTTGACCAACAACCCTGATCAAATGGTCACCGTATGTCCTCCAAATCCGATGGTCCTTATTCATTTCGAATTTTCGGGCTTCGGGTATTTCAAATCTCAAACTTTCTGGAGTGTAACCTCCTTGCAACTTTAGATCTGAAGTGAATGTTGTTCATTGATCAGGATCTTAGATCGATGACTCGATCTTTCTGTGATGCATCTTTGATAGCTTATCCTGTACTTCCACTCGAAAATGATTCGACGACTAATGAAAATTCGTATTTTGGGAATTTCAAATCTCAAACTTTCTGGAGCGTAACCTCCTCACATCTTTATACCTGAAGTGAAAGATGGTCATTCGATCAAGATCTTGGATCAACGGTTTGATCTATATATGGTGTTTCTCTTCTATCTTATCCTATCCTTCCACTTAGGATGATCCAACGACTAGTGGAGCTTCGAATAAGTGAGATCTCAGATCTTACCTCGCTTATCGTATCCTTCCACTTTAAAGTGATCCAACAGTTGTGAATATTCTTGAAGCAAATCCACGATCAAGGATGACTGTGGAACCACAACTTGTGAGTGATTTAACTCGTCACCCAAACTCTGCAATTGGAAGTTGTGTGTTGTTGGTGAGTCAACCACAATCTTTGATCTTTGAATCTATAAGATCGGACGGTCCTAACTAGTTGCGGGATTGAAACTAGAACGATATTTAATTCTCCTTTCGATCTCCGCAATTCATCCCTACCGTTGATCTGGCAATTGCGTATCCAACAATCATGACTTAATATGACTTAAACTGACTTCTTTTTGGATCAACCACAGTCGTCGATATCCGAGTCTATGAGATCTGATGATCTAGGCCAATTGCGGGATTGGAGCTAGCGAGTCATTTAATTCTCTTTCCGATGTTCGCAATTTATCCCTGTCATTGATCTGGCTTGCAAATATGATGGCCACGATCCTCCAATGGTCCTCAAGCCCATGTTCACTCATATGACCGAAGTCCGTTGTATGAGACGATCAACACCATCAATTTCCTTGATCGGACAGTGTTGAGACTTCTCATGTTTTTGTGCATTGGTCGACTTCTCAATATTTCCATCGATCCTGAGGATACTTTTGTAATGCACTTCTTCCTTCTGAGCTTGGATCTTCATTCCCTAACCCTCCTGAGCTTTTATCATAGGAACATTGTTGATCCTATCGTGATCAACAATAATCACGAATTTCTTCAGCCTATCTCTGCATTTGCTAATGTATTGTGTTTTCCCTTTTGAGCTTTTGATATCTGCATATGGTTCGCTCCTCCTCCCGAGCTTACGCTTTTGATCTCTGCATATTGTTTGACATATTCTACTAACCGATATACTTGTTGAAATCAATGACAATCTCATATGTGGTAATTCATCATTAACAACAGATCATCACATCGATTGTTGACATCAATGACAATATGTCCAACACATTTTCCTTCCACTGATAGCCCAAATATTTCATCCATTCATGAAATTATTTTCATTGTAGGGGTGGTGGCTTCCCTTTAAATCTCTCCATGGGGACATTACCAATTTATGACAAAATAAAGTTGACTTTTGGAAATTAATTTATATTCCAGCTACACTACAAGAAAGATGTAAATCCTTTTTTCCAATACCTTTTCTTCCCTTGTGGTTCCATTGCAAAAAATTAGCATGTCATCTCCAATTACAAGTTACACACAAACAACAACTGAGTGATATTATAGTCCTTGGCACCATTGATTCCTTTGAGCTTACCTTCCACTCTTAAACTCATAAGAAGTTTTCTTAAAAATCCTACCACAAGTAATAATGGGAGGGGAGATAATGAGCATCCTTGCATTAACCCTTGAGAAGGTTTGAAGAACTAGGTATCTACCCCATTAATCAACATTACATAGGACACTAAAGAGTAGAATTCCTCAATTTAGATGGCTACTTAAACATTTGAATCCAACATGCAACAAAAATAACTCAAGGAATTTCATTTCACTTTATCATCTACATTTAATAAGTCAAGTTTTATTATTAATGATGGAAACCTCTTTGTATTAATTATGTGTAAGGCTTCCCAAGCCCCCCCTCACCACATCAAAAATTATTATGCCCTCCAAGAAGCCAAATTGATCTTAATATATGGACACTAATGGTATGGGATTTAATCCCCTAGCTATGAATTTTGATATAATATTGCATAAATTATTGCATAAAGATATGGTCTCATGTGAATCAAAAGAAGGGGGGTTATCCATATTTGGAATGTTAGTCAAGAATATTGAGTTCAATGGACCATATATTTTACCATGCTTTCTTGATTCTTCCACCACAATCAAAAGGAATTTTCCAACCATGTCATAGAAACGTTTATAAAAAGCTACAATCCAATGATATGGGCCTGTGGTCTTATCACTTAGAAAGGAGTCTTGGACATATTTGAGTTCTTCTTCAGTGACAGGGGTTAAGAGAATTTCATTTTCTCATCATTGACCATTCTATTCAAGTGAGAATAATTGGTCATAATCTTGTTAATCCCTAAATAGTGGCACATTACCCCTTAATTGGAGCATATTACATTAGTATTGTTATTTTATTTATGTTGGCTTGGGTCCATTAGTTACAATTGTACCTCCTAGTCTCCTATATATATACCAAGGAGACCTTTTCATTTGGAATCATCTTGTATTTGTAAATTTATGTGGTGTATAAGGAGGTTTCCCCCTCAAAGAGGCTTATTATTTGAAATTATCTCTTTTCCAAAGGTTTGAGTCCTTTTTTTGAGGTTTTTTTTATGTTATTTTGATATTTGGTTCTTAACATTTGGTATCAGAGATCAAGGTCTTGGGGTTTTGCTACTGCATCTGAGACACCTTGGAATTTTTGCTATAAATTTTTTTCTATGACATTTCTGAAGGAAACCCTTTGCGAATATTTATTTGATGGATCAAGGTACTTGGGGTTCAAATTTCATCTCTTGAGGCACTATAATTTCAGAGATATAGCCTGTGTAATATAGGGTTTTGTAGTCATCCTAAATTTAGTCATCACAATTTTTTTTCTATAATTTTTTTCTGTGACATTTTAGACTCTGAACATCAGAGGCTATTCATAGAAATTATCAAATTAGCTTTGATAAAAATTTCATCTTTTGGTTCATCCTACTTTTGTAGATACACCCTGTGTAAGATAGGGTAGTTGACTAGTCATATTAACTAGTCTCAAATAGGTGTTTCGGGTAAAATGGTGATATCTTCTTCAATGAGTGTACAAATTAAGTGAGACTAGTTTCATTGGACATTAGAAAATCTGTAATATTTATGGTGCAAGTTTCATAATCAAATATTATATATTGTTCTCTTGGCACACTTTACAAGTACACTCTCCTGGAAGGGCCAAAAATCAGCAAGGTGTGTGGAAGTTACCATAGCTTCCACTTGGCACATAAAATTTTGATTAGACCTGTGGCATTGTATAGAAGATGTATAAGAGAAATACAAACAAAAATTTCAGACCCAAAAGGGCCAAAATTTTGGAGATAAAGCAGAAGAAAGATCGTCTAGCAGAACCACCTCAAAATCAAGGTTTAAAAGTGATACTTGGAAAAAATGCCACCAAAAAAGGAAAATTCTACACCAAATAAGCCTTTAGACATTCCTACTTGGACTCTTGATGAAGGTGAATAAATGTGCAGGGACATAAATGATTTAAAAAATAATACAATAACAAAAGATGAACTACAAGGGATGATGGATTCAACTGAAGCTAAGTTGGAGGCAATAATGGATACTAATATGGATGGTTTAAAAGGGGATATCATGGAAGAATTGAAAATTTTATTAATAGAGAGGCCACTTGAAAGTGAAAATGTATCCCATGAAATTCATGATGAGGACACAAGGAAGATGAATCAAGACTAGAGAAACTCCAACTTTGGGTTGAATACCAACCACTTTCCTAAGATCAATATGAGGAATTTTGATGGCAAGGATCCAACCACATGGATACTTCAAATGGAGAAGTTATTTGATCTACATGATGTGCCACATACACAAAAGGTACAAATTGATTCTTTATACTTAGAACCCAATCAATTTGTGTGGTATCGATGGTTTTGTTCTCGCAAATCACTTGTCACTTGAACAATTTTCACAGAAGAAATGATAACACACTATGAGGATACAAGGAGAAATACCTTCTTTAGCCAATTGATAAATCTTAATCAAAAGGGTTCAATTGCAGAGCACATTGAGAACTTCCAAATATTGAATATAAAGGTAATGAATATTCCAGATGAGCACCTGATTGATGTATTCATAGGAACTTTAAAAGAGAATATTCAACATGAGGTTCACCTTTGGGAACCCAAATCATTACAGAATGCATTCAGGGTGGTGAGAAATGTTGAAATTAAAAATATGTCTATGGCTACTAGAAGGTCCACACCTAACATCTATTGAGAGAATAATGTTCCTTCTTCTAAAACATCTCAACCTACAAGGTTGACACCTCAACAATTGGAGGAAAGAAAAGAAAAGGGTTTATGATTTAATTGTGACAAGTACAGTAAGGGACATAAGTGTGGTGAGAAGAAATTATTCTACATAGATTGTGAAGAGGAAGAAGAACAAGAACAAGAACCATCTCAAAATGAAAACATAGAAGGGATTTCATCTGAAGAGTTGACTCCCACGATATCATGTAATGCATTGATTGGAATTAGCACTCCTCAAACCCTCAAGATCAAAGGATATATCAAAAATAAAAAGGTAATAGTCCAAATTTATTCTGGTAGTACTCATAATTTCATTCGCTATAAATTAGTCAAAGCTCTCAATTGCTTTATATATCCACCACCAGAGTTTCAAGTAATGATTGCAAATGGAGGAACTATCAATTGCTCAGTAAAATTCCATAAGATCAATCTTACTATGGGGGAATATGTAATGAATAGTTCAATGATTTATATACCCATGGGTGGTGTTGATGTCGTACTAGGAGTCCAATGGTTACAATCATTGGGAACAATGGCTTTTAATTTTCAAGAAATTTTCGTCAAATTTTCATTGGAAGGAAAGAAAATTGAGTTAAGGGGTATCATAGGGAAACACAGGAAGGTGATAAGCTCTAATTCCATGAAAAAATTATTGAAAAAGAGGCATCACGGTGTAATTGTACAATTATGCTCACTATATGTTCAAACATTTAAGTTGTCTATTCCCTATATCTCCAAGGGATCATTGATAAGCATTCCAAAGTATTTGAAGATATTCCTAGAGGTCTTCCACCCACTCGAAATCATGATCATGCTATTCACCTAATACTTGGGAGTGTTCCTCCTAACATCAGGCCTTACATATACCCTTATGCCCATAAGAGTGAAATTGAGTGTATGGTTGAAAAAATGTTAGAGGATGGAATTATTAGACCTAGCCAAAGTTCTTACTATGCATCGATGGTAATGGTACTCAAGAAAGAGGGCTCATGGCGTATGTGTCCATATTAGAGAGAGCTCAACAAGATCACTATTAAATATAAGCTTCCCATTCCCATCATTGATGAATTGTTAGATGAATTACATGGAGCAATCTACTTCACAAAGTTGGATATCCATTCAAGGTATCATCAGATTAGAATGAAGGAAGCAAATATCCCAAAACAACATTCTAAACTCATGAAGGCCATTATGAATTTATGGTCATGCATTTTGGCCTTACGAATGCACCTTCCACATTCCAAGGGTTGACGAATTCCATTTTTAATCCCTTCATTCAAAAAAAATTGTTAGTATTTTTTGATGATATACTAATCTATAGAAAGACTTGGGAGGATCATGTTCAACATGTTGACAAGGTGCTACAACTACTAAAGGAGCAACAACTATATGCCAAACTATCCAAATGTTTTTTTGGGGTGAAGGAGGTAGAGTATTTGGGTCATATTGTATCTCACATGAATGTGTCAAGGTAGACCCTAACAAGATTAAGGCCATGATGGACTAGCCCATTCCCAAAACATTGAAGAATCTTAGAGGTTTTTTGGGTTTGACAAGTTACTACCGTAAGTTTGTTTGGAACTATGGAAGAATAACAACACCTTTAACGACATTAACTAAGAAGGATGCATTTTCATGGACTCCATAGGAAACTCAAGTTTTTGAACAACTTAAAGAGGCGACGTTCAAAGCTCCTATCTTGACCACACCAGACTTCACAAAAACCTTTCTTGTGGAATGTGATGCCTCGGGAAATGGCATTGGTGATGTTCTAATGCAATAAGGAAGACCCCTTTCTTTGGAAAGTAGGAAAATCAAGGAAATGAAATTACACAAACCCATTTATGAGAAGGAAATGATGGCAATACTACATGCATTGAAGAAATGGCACCCTTATCTAATAGGTAGGCACTTCAAGGTCAAAATTGATCATGATAGTCTTAAATACTAACTTCAAAAGAACAACAAAAATGGGTGACCAAGATGTTGGGTTATGATTTTGAAATCATATACAAAAAAATGAAGCAAAATGTTGTGGCAGATGCACTCTCAATAAAGGATGAAGATGTTGAGGCATTTCTCTGTGCTATCTGTATCATCCAACCCGATTGGATAATAGAAGCAAGGGATGAATGGATGAATGATGAAAATGTGTGGACTCTCATTCAAAGGTTGCAATAGGATCTTAGGGCATCAGATACATATACATGTAAAAATGATTCACTATGGTACAAAGATCACTTATATTTATGTAACAAATCCCAACTCAAACAAAAGGTACTCTTGGAATTGCACACCTCTTCGGTAGGAGGGCACTTAGAATTTTTGAAAACCTACCATAGGGTCAAGAAGGAATTTTTTGGGATGGCCTTAAAACTAATGTTCAAAGGTTTGTGGCATAATGTTTTGTTTGCCAACAAAATAAGGTGAAAACAATTAAGACCCCGTGTATTTTACAACCATTAGCCATCCCAATTTAGCATTGGGAGGAGGTTTCCATGGATTTCATCATAGGGTTACCGTAGTCTAAAGGAAATAGTGTCATCATGGTGATTGTTGATAGACTGACCAAGTACGCATACTTTTGTCCACTCTCTCATCCTTTCAAAGCCAATGTAGTTGCCACCACATTCATGGAGATAGTTAAAAATATACATGGAAGCCCAAAGATTATTATAAGTGACAAAGATCCCATCTTCACTGGACATTTTCGGATAGAATTATTTTCTTGTTTGGGTACTCACATGGCTCATAGCTCATCTTATCATCCTCAATCTGATGGACAAACTGAGATAGTGAACAAATGTCTAAAAGGCTACCTTCGTTGATTTGTATCTAATAAACAAACATAATGGTTCAAGTGGTTACCCTTGGAAGAATGGTGTTATAGCACTTCCTTTCATATTGCAAAAAAAATCACACCAT
This sequence comes from Picea engelmannii, assembly GCA_009831015.1. NCBI lineage: Eukaryota > Viridiplantae > Streptophyta > Pinopsida > Pinales > Pinaceae > Picea > Picea engelmannii. The sequence continues at coordinate 84,613 of ML802355.1, forward strand.
TTATGTCACTCTATGGATATCACCCACCTTCCATCACTTATTCTCTAAAATAAAAATCTAAGGTTAAAGCAGTGGAAGATCACATCGAGCATCAACAACAATTTCTCCAACTCTTAAAGGAAAACCTGACCATGACATAGAATCACATGAAACAACAAGAAGATCAACATTGTAGTGAAATAATTTTTGAAGTAGGGTATTGGGTATTTTTAAGACTACAACCATACAAACAAATGCCCCTCAAGCAAGCTAAGAAGGATAATAAATTATCACCAAAGTACGATGGTGATCCGAATTTATGAAGGAACGCAACAAAATACGCAAATAACCATGAATACAAATATGCAATGGAAATAACAGTTCATTTCATTAATATCAAAGAACTGAAATTTGTTTATAGACATAATAGAAATAAACTAGCTAGGGCATTGGTAGCTTATCTCTGAGAAGAGATGTGGGGGCTACAGGCCTCTGAACTCTATGTTGTAGTGAGGCTCGAATTCCTATATATTATTTTAAAACAATGGAAACCCTAAACATCCAAAAACCTAACCCTAGAAGATGAAACACCAGAATATGGGCCCCGTCGGGGTAAATTGGTACATCAATTTCCCGAGGTCGTAACTTTGGCATACTATCTCCGTTTGATGGATATGATATATCATTAGAAATATCTATCTAAGAATTACAAATTATCACATCAAATAACATGGTTTGGAATGGACTAATCTTTGCCGACCGGTTGATTCCCAAAAAATGTCCTTTAGGGCCTCAAAACTGCTCCGGAAGTTCAGGACTCGAAAAACTGCCAAATATAGTAAATTGTGCTACAATTAAGGAAGCTGAAAAACTGAAAACAATGGTGGGGGTCCAAGTGGAATAGGCAGGTGGCCACCAATATCCACCTAGATCATATGGCCCTTACAAGGTGTTGCAAAAGATTGGTACTATGGCATACAAATTGGAGTTTCCTACATCTTCGCGAGTGGACCCAGTTTTCCATGTTTCATGCTTAAAGAAGGTTATAGGTGACAAGATCCCAGTTCAAAATATATTTCCAGAAATTGAAGAGGAAGGAAAAATCATATTGGAGCCTGAAGCTATCACTGACACAAGAATATGCTAGCTAAGGAATAGATCCATTCTAGAGTATGTCATTAAGTGGAGGAAACTACCTGTTGAAGATTCCACTTGGGAAGATGAGTCTTTTATAAAAAAAATCCAAAGTTACTCAAGCATTGTGGAAAACACTTGTTTGAAGGAGAGGGGCATGTTAAGACCTAAATAGTGTCACATTACCCCTTAATTGGGGTGCATTACATTAGTATTGTTATTTTATTTATGTCGTCTTGGGTCCATTAGTTGTAATTGTACCTCCTATTCTCCTATATATACCAATGAGAGCTTTTGATTTGGAATCATCTTGTATTTATAAATTTATGTGTTGTGTAAGGAGGTTTCCCCCTTGAAGAGGCTTATTATCTTAAATTATCTCTTTGTCAAGGTGTTGAGTACTTATTCTAAGGTTTTTTTATGCTATTTTGATATTTGGTTCTTAATAAATCTCCTCCATATTCTCCCTTCTTGGATCCCTATATAATTTTTTGTAGTGTTCAAGAGCCATCTTTATTATTCCCTTGAAACTTGATTAAACATTATCTTCTTTATATTGAATCTCTGATATGGTGTTTTAAGCCTTTCTTGCTTGAGAAAATCTATGGAAGTATATTGTGTGTTTTCATCACCTTCTTCGAGACAAATTGCTTGAATTTTTCCCTATAGTGGGATTCTTCCCAAGCTAAGCTTATGTTCCTATTCCCTTCAAGGTTCTCTATTTCTTGCAGAGCCTCTTCTTGCATTATTCGCCTCTTCAACTCTTCACATAAGATCTCTAGTTGATCTTCTATTCCATTTAGTCAGAGCTTATCTTGGTCATTTTGATTTTTAACCCAATCTTGAGTAATATTCTTGATTTTACATAGGTTTTCTTGGAAGGATATCACATCATAGTTGCTTGAATTATGTCCTAAGGTCTCCATTCTCTTGTGGCCATCTCCTTGTATTCAACATTTGTGACCCAACAAGAATTAAATTTAAAGGGTGAAGGAGCATTCTTTTATTTTATTCTAGTTAGAATATGATGGGGAAATGAAGTGATGTCTCCTCTACACCTACCCTTGTCATCAAGTTGTCTACCCCAATTATAGCATCATATAAAAAAAGTAACATGTTATCACCTTGTTGAACCTTCCATCACCCTTTGAACCCAAATGCACTTGCCTAGTCCACTACATTCAAAACCAAGCCTTTCCTACATAACTTTCACATTTTCAAGGATCCATCACATTTAGCCAAGTTTCTCTCAATCCCTTGGTATCTAGCATCCTTCACAAATGGATAAAAACTTGGTTTATCCATGCTTTCCTAATTTTTTTTCTAGTATGATTTCCAAATTGGGGTTGATTTCCCAATTGGGACCCCTCTGCATTTTTTTAGTGTTTTCCTTAGTCAATTTTTGCCTCAAGTTCAATATCTCAATTAGGCTCCCTATGAATTGTTCAAGGGTTCCACCTTGGTCAATTTCTACATTGGGATCGATCTTACAATCCGCGCCCCCCTCTAAACCATTTAAGTGTTTTCCTTGGTCAATTTTTGCATCAGGTTTGATCTCCCAATCAAGCCCAGTCTATATTATTTGATGGTTTTTCCTTGGCTTATTTTTACATCAGGGTCGATCTCCCAATTGGACCCCCTCTGCACCATTCAAGTTTTTTTCTTGGCCATTTTTTTGCATCGGGATCGATCTCCCAATTAGGACCCCTCTACACCATTCAACGATTTTTCCTTGGTCGATTTCAACATCAATGTTGATCTCATAAATGAGACCCCTACTCACTAAATCAATGTTCACTAGGATCGATTTCACAGTCGAAAGGAAGGATAAAAAATTATAAGGAAAAGGTGAATTTATGTACTATAGCAGGACATGTGACATCACCAAGAAAAGACAAGTAGATTAAGAAATCCACATGGAGAAAATAATTTCCTACCATGTGTAGTCTGAGAGAGACAAGTGGCCCTATGGGAAGGTTCCACGTGGACAAAATATCGACATCATCAATGTAATATTCAAAGAATATTTGCACACAGTCTGAGGAGTTCGAGGTGTTTGAGAGGGTTGATTCAAAAATTAGGCTCAATTCCTCCATCATGTCGCTATCTCACCTACCAAGTGTTTGAGAGAACTGATTCATTGATCATGCCTGATGACCTCATTGGCCTCTTACACATTGTCGTAATTGTCAATTAACTAATTGAGCACAATGCCTCCATTGGGCCCCTTATACATTGTTTGAACTACTTCTCCCACTTGATTTCAAAGTTTGAGCACATTCACTGGTATTTAGCTACATAGGAAGGTGAATTTATATACTCTAGAGGGACAAATGGTCCAATGAGAAAAGGACATCTAGATAGGTGTTGATCCATTTTCATGTCTCAAACTTTGTATTTTTATCCTTAATTCATGTGTATGCAGAAGGAGTACCCTTTTCCTCCCTGTATCCTCTACATTTTGCATACATTTGACACTTCCACATCACTTTATGAAACAATCATACCCTTCCTCAATAGTTAGTCAATTTTTTTCTATTTGCATTATGCGAAGAAACCTTGCATCGAGTTCATGCTTAGCATCCCACATTGAGTCCATTCTTCACACTTTGAATAAGGACCCCACACTTTATTTTTATAGTATTCTGCATTGGACAGATATTTAGTTTATTTTTAGTTGTGTCCCATGCAAAGAACTCATCACAAAATCATTTCTCCACAAACCATTCCTCTGCATTAACCTTTTCAACAACAACCTGTTTCTCTACATGAGCTCTCTCTACATAGCTCTTGCTCTTGCAAGACTTGCCGATCTGCATTCTTTCTACATTGAATGTCCCATATTTAGCACTTTTCCCACTATGCAACCTTTCATGATTTCCATTCTTGAGGTGATTTATGTTGCATGTATGATGTCCTAATCCATGATATAAATACAATTTTTAGCAGTATATGAGGCTTAACTATCATGCTTTTCCATAGATCATCTTCTTATGAATGATAATTACTATTAATAATTTGCATGCATTCTAGAGGAAAGTGTACATATTGAAGGGAAGTTTCATTAAGGACTATTAATTATCTTAGCCTCCTATCAATTAAGGGTTCGTAATTTATATCAATAATCTTCACATATATCAAAGTATATTAAAAAATGGGGAAAGATGGCAACTAGAAAGAAGAAAGAGCCTTTCTGCAAAGATACTATCAATTCCTTAGCCTACCAGGATAAATAATTTCACCGGTCTATGACTTATCAGTGGTATTCTAGTCTCACCCCAAAGAAAAAACTTGCCAAAAAAATTTGGACAATTGGTTTAGCTATGGTGGGTTGCATGCCAGAGGTCTTTGATTTCAAAGAGATTGTCTCCTAGTGCACAAGTAGGTTCGACACTAGGCACATAATGATTTGAGTTGTGGCAGATGAAAGGACTCTCATTTTGTTAACTCCTACGGTATTTGGAAAAATGTTGCTACTTCCAACTCCATACAAAGTTCTCAAGCTTCCAGATGCATATTGTTTTCTTGAATTACAAGGTGGTGGAGTAATCTTTCTAAAGGATTTTTGTACACCATTCTCTATTGTGCCAGCCAACATAACACATATTGACATATGCGTGTTATCTGAGTCCTATAGGGATTTTTCTTGGATCTTCTCATGGCTTGCAAGGAGAGATATCCTTCGGGAATTAATTCTTACTTGTAAAAACTTGGAAGCAAATGTTGAATTTTTTAAATTTTCAGATATGATAATTATTTCCTTATGATTTAAATGTTACTGTTATCATAGAATAAATACACACTGAAAATCTCAACAAGACTTGGCAAACTTGATGAGAAGTTATTGTAAGTAAATATTATATGAGATGATATATTACAATTGAGGGCCCTGATATATATACTTGGACGAAGTTCCCTTTCATTAATGGACATGTATTTTCCATTATTGTCTTTTCATTAATTAATTAATTATTGATTATTTATACAATTACACATTATATATNGATTATTTCCTCACATGCATGTCTAATTAATATATATCACTCCATCTTGGAGCAAGCAATGTGAAATCACCTTGAGTCTATCCATTCCTCGGCAGGAGAAAGAATACGCCCAGGCCATTCACCACTAGCAAAGCTTCGTGAGTGAATGAGTCATTTTCCTTGGTCAAATCAACATGACCAATCTAGGAGAATTTCTGCTCAATGCTGCTAACTAGAGAAACATCAACACTCCCTCGCAACGAGGGAGACATTCTACATCACGTCAAGATTTTTTGTGAAGTATACAAACTTTGTCTTAGATAGAGGCTTGGTGAGAATTTCCACAGTTTTCTCATTTGTGGATATGTACTGGAGCTTTACTTCTCCCTTCTATACCATGTATCAGATGAAGTGATATTTGATCTCAATGTGCTTTGACTTGTCATGAAATATTGGATTTTTTGAAATATTGACACAACTTTGATTATCACAGTGTATTAAGGTCATCTCTAGCTCTCGATCAAATAGTCTTGCAAGAAGTTTTTGAATCCATACTACTTCGTGACATGCAACATTAGTTGTGATATACTCTGCTTCTGGTGTACTAAGTGCTACATAAGTTTGTTTCCTACTAAACCAAGATATCATAGTTGATCCTAAGTTGAAGCATCACCCCGAGGTGATCTTTCTATCCACTGCACTCCCTGCCTAGTCAGAATCAGTATATCCCTACAAACTCACTTCACCACCTGAGTCATATATCATACGATATCCAATTGTACCACGTAGGTACCTCAACACATGCTTTGTTGCAACCCAATGGAAGTGCCTCAATTCAACCATGAATTAGCTTAGGGTGTTCACTACAAAGAAAATATCTAGCCTGGTGTTAACCAAGTACATCAAGGATCCAATAAACTTCCTGTACATAGTGGAATCCACCAGATATGAATATGAAGCGAAATCACTCATCTTATTCAGATTTGTCATCATAGGTGTAGCCATGGACTTGCATTCCATCATACCAAATCTGCTCAAGATCTCAACTGTGTACTTCCCTTGTCCAAGGAATACATCACCTTGTTTCTAACACACCTCCAATCCCAAGAAATAATGCATCAAGCCAACATCCTTCATCTTTAACTCAAAGGCCAACTCCCTCTTGCACTGATCGATCAGTCGGTCTACTCCGATAAGGAACAAGTCATCAACATATAACACCAAGATCAAAAGATCACCATCAACAACCTTATATTAAATGTTGGTATATGCTTCACTCTTGGTTAAGCCCAAGCTCATCAAGTATCCATTGATCCTAGAGTACCATGCCTTAGGTTCCTTCTTGAGTCTATACAAGTTCTTCTTCAACCTGCAAACATGAGACTCCCTCCCATGTACCTCAAATCCTTGAGGTTTTTTTATGTACACTTCCTCCTCAATCACACCATTGAGGAATCCAGCATTTACATCCATCTAGTGTAATCTCCAATCCATGACTAGTGCAATGGAAATAATGGTCCTAATGAAAGTGTACCTAACGACTAGAGCAAGCGTCTCCTCATAGTCCACTCGCTCTTTTTGGGAGAACCCTCTTACCATGAACCTTGCTTTATGATTTTTGGTGTTTTCATCTGCTGCATGCTTGATCTTGTAGATCCACTTGGAAGTCACCACTAACTTCCCCTCAGGTCTCAACACAATATCCCACACATCATTCTCTATGATGTACTAATACTCCTCCATCATGGCATCTCTCCAAACTTGTTGGCCTGGTGCCTCCTCGTAATTGGAAGGTTCAAAATCAATGATGTGACTCATCAATGCCATATAACTCAATAATTTATGAGGTCGTCTACTTTTCCTGAAAGCACCACAAGGAGTTGCATGCCTATTGGAGCATGTTTGTAAGACCCTAGGTTCAAGTTCTCTAACCAGCAAAACCCTTTAGATATTAACCCTTTTGACATTACCTACATGTAAGTGAAGTCTCACCTGAGGCATCTATTGGGGATGCAGGAACCAATTTTCTGTGGGAATGAGGGGATGAGAGGTGATCATCTTATCCATTCTTACTTATCTACTCTATGCACGTTATCGTATTTATGTTATTCCTTGGTTAATAATTGATTTTATGTAGTACCATTGTGGTGCAAATTGCAACATAAACTATTCACCATAACATCCATAACTACTGCACAGTGATCATATAGTAAACAAATCTAGTCTAACATGCATAAATCTACTATTCATAAACAATCACATGAATCATAGACATAGAGACACAGATTTAATGTGGTTCACCCAACTTTGGGCTACATCCACAACGAGTTGCTTATTTATTATGATTTTTGTAATCATCTCACGCTTGCACACTGCACTTATAATATATATATCATGATATCTCTCTCCACCTTGCCTAGACTCTCTATAGTGCAAGCCTCTACTTGCAAAACTCTCCATAAACCTTCAAACATAAACTCTCTCTCTCTCTCTCTCTCTCTCTCTCTCTCTCTCTCTCTCTCTCTCTCGGTCTATTCTCTCCACAACAATAAATTATGGCCTTCATCTCGACTTCAACATCCTATTCTAACCGACCCATTACATATTTATACATGGAATCTAGGGCTCAAAACCCTACTTGCTTATTCCCAAAACCCTATTACAACTCATTCTAACTCATTACAACTCATGTTGACTCATTGTTTGGGCATGCTTTTTCTATATTTGGCCCGCATGATGCTTTTTCATTTATGACTATTTTTCTTCCTTCTTTTGCGCATCTCTTTGCTTTTGCATGTCAAACTATTGTCCTTCCTTTTTCACCCGCTTTGTATTCCTACTTTATTCTCTTGCTTTTCACTGCCAAGTATTCTTTTACTGTGCACTTCAATCCTGAATGTGCCTTTATTGTGAACTGCGTTCCTTCCTTATTCTCTTTCTTCTATTGTTGTGCATCTCCTCCATACTTAGGATTTTTCTCAAAAATGTATCCAAAATGCATGTCGAACATGCCCCCAACACTCATCTATGGCTCATCCCGATCCACTTAGGCCTGTTGTGTCATGCTCCTCCATACCTACATGAAATTTTGGAGGGTTTCCCTCATTGTCGTGACTTCTTTTGTTACTTCTTCTTCTTTTCCCAAAATTTCCTCTACGACCTGCATATTCAGGGTCATGAGTTTCTCCTCTGTGTCATGCATTGCTTGTTTTTTCGTGCCTTGAGCAATGGCCAATTCCACTATTACCCCGAGTGATTCTTTCTACAGAGGTTCCAATTTATGTGCAATCTTCTTCTGCTCTACCCATATCTACTCTAATTGATTGTATATATGTCTATTTTCAAGGATGGTCGTCATGTGTTCAATAGGTGGTAGGGTGTTGATGCTTTCATTGGTTTTCTAGGCTACTCCTGTGCACTTCTTATTCTATCCTCGATCTCCTTCAATTCCGTATTCATCATGAGTTGTGTATGAATCTGCATACTCTCGTCACACAACCTCATGCACTCTTGATCTAGACTCTTAACCTTTTCCATTATGGTTGTCATTGTCCTTGACCTTAGCTTATTTTCATCAGAAGGTGTCCCTGACATGGTATGCGATTCCAAGTCTCCAATATTGGTACAAAATATTTTAATGACTTCGTCGATTCTTGAGAGTTGTTCTTCCATTGTGACCTCTACTACCATTGGTACTTCTGGGATATCCTTATAGATATTTTGGATGGTTGTTTGTATCTGCTATTCCATTTTCTCGACCTCGTTCTTCTCTTTTAGTGATTTCTCTACATTTTTCTCAGCCTCACTCTTCTCCTTCAACGTTCTTTCAAATTTTTCTTCAACCTCACGCTTCTCCTACAAAGGATTTGTATACTTTTGTTGCGGTTCTCTGTCACCTTGTTCAAGTCTCTACACACTAACTCTACGCAGAGCCTTACCTCCTGCATAATACCGATGTGCAAACTCTGTATGATTGTTGTGGGCATCCAAGAAATAGCTAAGTCCAGGTGACTTAGTGCTCTTACCTTCTCTTGCATTTCTGATGTTGGGAACTCTACTGCATCTGACGGGATCTCCAACACTCTACGCCCAATGGATAAATTTGACAGGAATGGAGTGGTAGTCCCCACTTCCACAATCGAGCTTGTTTTTCTTCACCTGAGCCTCTCTCTGGTATTGTCCTCACTCTCTCCAATATTTTTTGTATCATCATAAACTGGTCCTACACCTTCAATTGTTGTTCATCTTGCTTTTTTATGCTTCTTCAATTGCCTCCTCTGCGACATCCTGCATTTGGTAGCCAATTCTATCTGTGTCATCATCTGTCAGAGTGTAGACATGCAATACTTTGTGGGCTTTCATCTTTTTTTGTGTAGAAACGAATGGGACCTTCCCCTTATATTTCCTCTTCTCTTTGACTGTTTCATGCACGTGTTCTACTAATGGTCCTATCTTTGGCATATTCCCTACGCCATTGCATTGCCCATTACCCTATCCCTTGGTTAGTTCTTCTTCTTCATTGTCTTATTCTTCTTCTTCATCAGGGTGCTCAATTTATTCCCATAGAATTGTCCAGTCTTCCTCCTAGTCATTGGAAATCAGGAATACATCGTCCTCTGTCAACTTGTAGATTTTTGCCAGCCATTGGCGCACAGGGTCTTTTTTGGCTTGGATGTACATGTGGTGCATCCCTACTTTAAAGTGCACAATATCCTAATAGTTCTCCATAATATGGGAGGTGATGTGCAGTGTGTGCTCTATTATGTGCCTGATCGTGTCAAAGTAGACATAGAAGGTGGCATTTTTGTCATGTTGTCTCCCCTTGTGTGCAGTGTGCCATGAGTTAGTGTATCGTGAAATTGCATGATCTCGACAAGATGTACTAAAAAACTGGCACTCGTCAGGCTCCGTCCAAGCGACCAATGCTATTAGTATGAGAAGCCAAGCGTAGTTAAATTGTGTGCCTTTCTCCTGGGCTTTTGTGAAATCTACCAAAAATTGATTTACCAAAAATGTGGCCCAATTCATTTGGACCCCCTCTATGCATTTTTTTGTAGCCACTATGAACAACACCCCATCCTTGAGGACATTCCTTAGTAATTTGTAGGCCAATACCCACATCACAAATCACACTACATCATTGCTTATGCTGGCGACATCTAATCCTTCTTTGCCTCTAAAGGTGTTAAAATTCTCCTTCATATTTTCATATAATGCCTTCTCCCCAACATTGTTTGTGAATAATTTTGCCGGATCCTCCTCTACTGTTGGCAAGCTCATTATCCATGCAAATAGTTGTGTATCGATCGATACTGGTGGATCTATCCATAACGCCCCTCCATGGATGAAACTCAATAGCAACTTGACACATGCATTTATTTCCATACTTCGGCCAAAATGTGGGATTTCTAACAAATTCAAAATCGCTAATTTTTCCAACCCTGTCACCCAGCTCTATGGCTCGAACAATATTGCACATGTCCCTGGTACTCTTTTAGTGCATAAATATCTTTGCCATGCTAGATCAGGAAACTTTTGTACATATTTTATGTCATGTTTTGCAAACTTCAACACAACGACCTTTCCTAGCATGTCCCCTTCTACAATGACACCATCTGGTATCTCTGGCGTAACCAATGGGTATTTGACATCCTTAGGCAGTCTAACCTATGGTGTGGTATCCTTTATCGGTGGTACGAAGTCCCTAGGAAACATTGACTGCAAGGTCGAAGCTCCAGGTGTTTCCATGAACAATAGTGCAACCGGTGGTGTTTTATTTGCTTGCATGTTGCGGCTGCCGATGCCCCAAATTTTGGTGGTGCCATTGTTCTCTATGACCAATTTATTTAATTTCTCTGTGTCGGTTTAGTTTTGTCTCTAATTCAACTCTGGTCTTCTCCATATGCTCACAACTCTTATAAAATGCAAATAACCTTTCCCTGTCAGGCCCTTATGTTCTTTTATAACCCTTCGACAACTGTGTAATTTCTTTCGCGCCCGATGTAAGTGTTGAATCCAGTCATAGTATGTAATCAATACTTTCCTTATTGTGTCATTAATTCCAAATACTTCACTGGATTATTCCTTTGATCTTCCAGTTTGTCTCGATCCTTGAGGATGCATTCTATTTATTACAACACGTGTCCAGGACGTTTCATCATTACTGATTTTTAACTGTTGTTTCTGTGATTTAATTCCCTTAACAGTCTTGTTCCATGCTTAAATGCCTCTACATTGTTTCAGTTATCTGTGCGATACTACCTTTTTCTGCGTGAGTCCTGTTTCTTTATTTCCCATACTTATTCCTATCTACCTTTGTAGTTCTTCTTGTTTTTCCACTTTTTATTTGTGTTCTTCCCTTTTTATTATTATTATTTTTTTTTTTTTTAGTTTCCCTCCCTACTATAGTACCTCTACTATGATACATGTGTTCCTGCGTAGCTCAGATTAATGTGTAGCCGTTCGATCATCTCTATAGAGTTTCAGCCGAATTCCATTCACCATGCCTCCTAGGGCTTCTCCATTCATTGTTTCCGACTGTGCAACACCTGCCTTTGTCACACAATGAATCACATATGGTCCTAACCAATGCATTCGAAACTTTCTCGGATGTTCATAAACTTATTATCATACAATAATACTAAATCCCCTACTTGAAACTTTTTATGTTTAATGTGTTTATCATGCCATGCCTTTTCTCTCACCTTCTGAACTTGTTGATGGAACCCTGAGACAAAGAAATCTTCCTCAAGATGTACCAACTGTGACAATATCTCCTCTACTGTGGTAGAATCCAAAAGATCAATAATTGTTGCAACGCGCAAGCTAGGCACAATAAAAGTCCCAATCATCTCTTCCTACATTGTAGATCTTTGTCAGAACATTCTCCAGAATTTTATTAAAATATTCTACTGTCCTATTGGCCTGAGGGTGATACAACATACTCTTCTGATGATGAATTTTAAATTCTTTAGTCAATGTTGTGATTGTATTATTCAGGAAGTGTGTTCCTTGATCAATGGATAGAATGCATGGGCATCCAAATCACATGACTACATTCTTAAATAGAAATTGTGCAGTAGTCTCTGTGGTGCAGTATATGACTGGTGTTGCTTCTACCCATCTGGTCAAATACTCTGTCACAATGATTATGTACCTAGCTCCAGATATTCTTGTTGATGGGTTGATTGGTCCAACAAAGTGTATTTCCCATTTATTAAACGCTTGCAACGTAAACTATGGGTGTAAAGGAATCTCATCCCTCTTGGAAGGCTTTCCCACCCTTTGACAAACATCGCATGCCTGATAGTATTCTTTAGTATCCTTATGAAGTGTGGACCACGAGATCCCTGAACACAAAATCTTCTGCATTGTTTCTTTTCCTACATAACTTCCTCCTGCAATTCCTTTGTGCACTTATGAGAGTTTCACTCTCCTTTCATGCTCTAATACACATCGCCTCAATATTCTATCTACACCAAACTTCTATAGGTTGCTTGCAATCAAATGATAGTCTTCTACTTTAACCACTAATTGTTTCTTTTGCACAATTGTCATGTCTGACGAGGCCATTCCTATACTTATAAACTGCACAATGTCTGCGAAGTAGTCATCTGCCATTTTAACTGCAAATAATTGTGCATCCGCCAAGCTGTCATCTAGATTCCATGCATCTTCTCCTGAGAGTATGTGTAATAAGTGATCCGGTCTTGCATTCAAATTCCATGGTTTCACAACAACCTCAAAATCATATTCCTAGAACAAAAACAACCATCTGCATATTCTCCCCCCCATCACTGGCTTGTTCACTAAGTATCTTACTGTAGAGTGGTCTTTATGCATCTTAAATTGAGAACCCAACAAGTAATGTCTAAAATTCCGTAGCACATATACCATTGCCAATCATTCTCGTTCTTTGGTGGTGTAATTCTTCTCTGCTATGGACAACTTCCTAATTGTAAAAGAAATTGAGTGATCTATGTATCCTTCCCCGAGTTGAGATAATATTGTTCCCAAAGATATGGATGATGACACATCCACATGAACATGGAACTCCTTCTTCCAATATGGGAAGATCAAAATCGGCACAGTTACTAATTTTTACTTCAATGTATCCAAACCCTTCTAACAATCCTCATTCCACTAGAATTTAGCTTCCTTCTTCAACAACTTCTCCATAAGTGTTGTAATATGTGCATAACCCTTAATGAACTTCCTATAATACTTGGCATGACCTAGGGTTTCTCTCAACTGTTTGATTCAATTGGTGGTTTTACTAAGTCCAAAATCAATGCAATCTTGGCAGGAACCACTAATAAGCCTTGCTTGCATACCACCCAGCCCAACAAAATTCCAAAAGGCGCGTGGAAAATGCATTTCTTCAAGTTCAGTGAAATCTAAGATTGTCTACACCTATCCAAAATTAGTATGAGTACTTCTATGTGATATTTCAATAACTAAACACAGTCTAAGTACACTTCAAGGAACTTATGAATAAATTCCTTAAAAGCTGCAACAACAACTCTTGAAAAAATTGCAGGTGCATTCTTCAGTTCAAATGGCATCACTGTGTACTGATAACTTCCACACTCTATTGCAAATATAGTCTTATGTCTATCTTCCTACACAATCCTTATCTGGTGATATCCTGAGAAGCCATCTCTAAAACAATATGTCTCCTTCCCTCCTAAATTCTTTAGCGCTTCATCTATGAAAGGCGTGGGGAATGGATCATGTAGGAATGCATCATTTAGCTTCCTTGGATATACACAAATCCTGATTCCCCCTATCTTCTTATCTTGCACTACCATTAGACTTATCCATTCTGATTCCACCACTAGTTCAATAATCTCTGCTTCCAACATTCAGTCTATCTCTACTTTCACCTTCTCTTTATATTTTGGATTTAACCTGTAGGGTCTCTATCGAACTGTCTTAGCCTCCAGTTTCAAAGGGATCTTCATCTCGCCTAATTCCTAGACTATCCCCTTCATATTTGAAAATGTAGTTGGCATTAGATACTGGCACTCATGCAATAGATCTGCAATATTCTCCACAATTTCATCATTCCAATAATCTCCTATACGCGCAAACTTTAGGTTTTCCTTTGTCCCAATATTTATGTTTTGTGTCTTTATTGTCGATGCGTATGCAACAAATTCAAGATCTGACCATTCTACTGTGCGCTCCCCCTCAATTTTGGGTACTTGTACATTCCTTGGATCTTCCTCATCATGTTCTTCTTTAGAAATATTGTAACACTCCAATAATTGATGGACAATCATAGATGCTCTATGTGCACTACACACAGATACCACCTCCATCATCCCTTCTTCTGAAAAGATCTTGGTTTGAATGACCTATAGGGATTCATCTAATAATGGAGATTCATGTTCGAAAGAAAAATTTACCTTGAACCTCTGAGTGAGCTCGTACTAATTCGATGTTTCTCTGCACATTTCCAGCTCCAGGTACCAATTCTTAGGAATTGTACTCAATGTATGTATAAACATGTGCGTCCATTCCTTCTTTGGTATCGATCCCCATAGGTTTTGCACTACACAATATGATATGTCTGGTTTCTTCTCCATGTATACTTATACACAATATTCTCCACCTTAGTGCCAAAAATCACATGCATTAGTCTTTTACACTGAGACCAATCTTCCATTCCCTCTTTGTGTGTAGCCCACCATCTAGCTGGAGTGGACTTTAAGATAACATCTAGTGCCAACATTCATTGTTGTTCATGTGCAACTCAATTGCCTTTACAAACAAGATAATATTTTTCAATACATCATACCTTGGTGGATCACATAAATCCATTCCAATCTAGCGCAATGATTGAGTTATGCATGCACATTATCTAATTGATACGTCATGCATCTTCTTCTACCAATGTTCCAGACCCTCCTTCGAATCTGATGCACATGATCTAATGCTTCTCCAACTGAGTACACCATTTGCAGTCGGGTTTACATAGTCATCCATCTATGCAGTCATGTTATACAAATTGTTAATTTCATTCCCTCTTATCGGCTCTATGTACCTCTTTCCTTCCGTTGGCTCCAATGGTGCAGTAATATTTAAGACTCCTACCTCAAATATCATCTCCCTCCTCTTCATATTAATGATTGTTCAATTATCAAAGGCCCGTTCAAGTCCCATCAATGTTGGATATGGCTAATTGTCATCCATGATCTCAATGACTTCTAAATCTGCTACACTACACACCCCATCTAGATTCACAGATACTCTTGTCAATTGACCAATTGGTACTATCTTTGTGGTGGTTTTCCAATCTTAGCTGGACAAAAGACCAAATAAACTTAGGTTTCTTCCCATGTCTTCTTTGGTACTACATTCACATTAGAACCCAAGTCTAAAATAACGTTGTTAGCAATTATTTTTGTCTTATGCGCAAAAGCACCCAGGTCTGCAGGATTGCCCGGGAAGCGCCCAAGCGCAGCATGGAGGAACCCCTTTTCAGTTACAATTCGAGCGAATGGTCAAAGTTTTGTTGATGGCTGTCGAGATCCACCTATAAAGCTGATCAATGGTCGTCGGGTAATCGAGGCTACCAAGTTTCCCCGAAGTTAATGCGAGAGATAGCTCCAATAATTCAAGACAAATATGTGTCGTCCGATTCAATTGGGACAGGTGGCTTCCAGTCGGTGTATCAAGGATCAGAGTTTCAGTAAATAATGGGCCTCCCATTCATTGCAGTTGAGAGCGTCGATCGCTGAAATTCCGAAAGCGCCTTTGAAGCCGAGCCCATGGTCCTAGCACCAAGTCACTTCAAGCGAGCCTGTGAATGAGGGCAGCTCCCTTTTAAATATCAAATTCCCCCTCGTCCATTCATCCTAAGGACGTGTGGCGCAAGATCTGGTTGCGTCGGTGTTTCGA
This sequence comes from Picea engelmannii, assembly GCA_009831015.1. Taxonomy (NCBI): domain Eukaryota; kingdom Viridiplantae; phylum Streptophyta; class Pinopsida; order Pinales; family Pinaceae; genus Picea; species Picea engelmannii. The sequence goes on from ML802355.1 coordinate 100,614, forward strand.
CATTCAGGAGTTCTTGGGGTCAAAGTTTCATGTTCTTCAACATCGCGAAACCCCAAACCCTGACAGTGCTGAAGCATCGAAGCTGGGGCCCGCGACATCATGAAACTTTTTCAGCCATCCATCTAAAGGGGACACCTAGCAGAAAATTGGGTCGTCTCGGCGTTTTTCCTATAGTGACTTCAAGATGCAAAGAGAAGCTCCATTATATTCCGATGCATGAGGTACCGGGAGAGTCCCAAACCCAGGCCCACTGTATCGTTAGGAGAGTTAAGAGCTGTCAGATCTAGAGGGGACGCATGGTGCCAGATTAATCCATCTCGGCATATCGCTCATCGCGATTCTGATCAACAAGGATCAGCCCCTTCATAGTTGCAAACACTGAAAGCGCCTTGGGAATAGGCATGAGGTCACAGTCCATGGTCACTTGGAGGAAGAAAGGAGCTGTGTAAAGAAATACAAGGCACCGAGTTCAGTTACAGAGGGGGATCGTCGCGATCTCCAGGCACCATTGGATCCGCTCTCCATATTGTTTCTTGCCTGGAGTAAATGACGGCAAGAGTGGGTGGTTGAAACCTCCTTTCATTCATTAAGTGAGGGGGTGGAAAGTCTGGCAGGCCGTCTGCCTGAAGCGGTCCTATATATCGATTTTCTCAAAGAAGCCATGCCGAAGTCCTTGACTCAGTAGAGAAGTCTGCGCACGCTAGCCTAGCATTTAATAGCTCAGCTACCCTCCTTACAGGAGCCATGTGTAGTTAAGGTGGAATTTAAAGAAAGATATCAGTACGAGTTTGATTGAAGGGACACCCAACCTTGGGTGACTGAGGCATGCCTCTGTGAGGAGAATTTTCCTGAGTATATAAACTCAGTCTTTGTATTTTGTAAGCATCGATGGTAGAGCAGATCTCCCTATTGTAAAGTTTTAACTGGTATTCTAGTTTGTGGATTATGCATCTGTATATGAGATATCTTGTTTTATGACAGACAATTTTTCTTACTCCATCTAATTTTCGTCTCATGCTAAGAGAGTTCGTGATTGACTGATTCGCGCGAGTTATTGCAGTTATGTTATGATAAAAGATTTATTGTTGCATTATTGCATTCTCTGGCTTTGCATTTGAATGTAAGATGATATTGCATTTGGACGTCTTCTTCCTCAGCCTGTTAGAAACTCGATGTTAATAACAGACCTCTGCGTTCCTCTTATATAAGTCTTCCGCCTATTCACCCTTTACTACAGCTCACTGTCTGAAGTGTGTATAAGACCTCACTCACCTATGCATGCCTGGCCTAGTTTTGGAGTTGGAATGATATTTTTTTGAGTTGGCTTCCATTCGGTCATCCCATCTATAAACCACCGTGACATAAAACTGATGGGCGTTGGGCTCTATTTTTGCAAGCAATCCAGGAGCGACTTCCAGCGCCAACATTTCTGGCGCCGTTGCTGGGGACGAAGTTGAATATTTTCCCTGAGCATAACGACATTGAGCCTCTGATTCTGAAGGTGCATCATACATCAGAGCCCTTAAAGATTGCTACTATGCACCTGGCGACTCCACTGTGGCGACTCCATTATTTCCACATCATTGTTTCAGCTGTGACTATTGTTAGCACACCTGAAAGCTGAACCTAAGGATATTTCTCGAGAAGGTTTCAACAGCTGCTTTCTCAGCCTGAGAAGCTTCCTGGGGTAACGACAATGTTAAGATCTGGCCTTTGATGTTGAACAAGGACTAGACACGCTTGAAGTTGCGCATATTTCACCCGACAAATCCATGATTCGAGGATCGATTGGCGACTCCACTGGTTCGATATGGAGAAAATTATGGCTCAAAGCTTTGGTTTCTGTGACTTCTCTCAGATACTCGGTTTTCCTAATGCACTTCCTGATAGAGACCAATGGGAAGATTTCCTCCCTGAATTTCATGCATCAGATTGGGAAGAACCAGTTGAGCATTTACTGGACTTCCATGAGGCTATCCACCGACACAATATCACGCATGAGGATGTCCAGATTAAGCTCTTCAGGTATTCATTGAAGGGAGCTTCTCTTGAATGGTGTCGGTCTCTTCTCGCTGCAAGCATCTGCTCTTTAACAGGTTTTCATACAACTTTCAATTCATTTTGTAAAGACTACTATCCAACTGATGGTTTGTTTGAAAACTGTTGTGAGGAGTTTTCTTCTCTTCATGAAGCCTCTGCTGGCCCTGAAGACCATGCCCATGATGAAGCAGTTACTGTGGAGGAAAGCATCTGCTGTGAAAATATAGAGGTGTTGGGCGATATTAATTGTGTTATCCCCAAAACGGAAGCATCTGACATCATATCAGATGCATCTGTTCTTTTAGATCTTCATGAAGATCAACACGCCTCTTGTGGAGATTATGAGTTTGTAGAGCAGATGTGGTCCATGGTAGATGGCTCACCTGAGTATCGGGTTGAAGAAGATGTTCCTAGTAGCTCTGCTCATGATGACGAAGATCCTCTCTTTTTAAAAGAGGGGTTAGTTGTGGAAGAGGATTCTTCTCTTTTCCCTCAGGGGGTTTCTCACGATATATGTTTACCTGGGATTAAAGAGAAGAAGATTACGTGTGAGCAACTAGAACCAGTAGGTCCCACTATCTCTAAAACATAATTTTTTTTACGGGATCACTGTTCTGGAGGAGGATCATATCAATGAAGGACAACCCCTTTTTGATATATGTTATAGTGATGATGAGCAACAAGATTATCCTACTTTTGATCACTATAGATATATTGAAGAGCCAGTCAGCAAATAGAACCACCCCATGGTCCCTATCTATGATGAATATGAATCGGACCTGGGGGAGATCGAACCAGAGGAGCAGAATATTTCCTGTCCAGAGCTAGTCAGCGAGCAGACACCGCCCGAGAGCAGTGAGCCTACGTCAGTTGTCCACCATCAACCTGTGCTTATTAGAGATATTCAACCACAGGTGACTAGTTGTGTAGCAGAGGAGGGTGTCTGTCGCCCATTTTTTGGAGTTTACCACTCATTCTATGATCCTGTCAGCGAGTACATGGAGTGGCATTTCCCCTATGCCTTGGAGCCACCCTATTTCATCTCAACTTCACCCTGTGAGGAGAAGTTGAAGAGTGTAGCCATTTTGCTGTCACGGTTACACTATCTGTTGGTGATCATCAATAGAAGGAAGGAGATTCTATCCAGGAAGCTGCTTGAATGGCTATAGTGGAAGTTTTCTTTCACCTAGCCCATGTAAAGTGTTTTATTAGCTTAGGACTATACATAAATAATCTCCTGTAAGAATGAACGTTTAGTTTGTTTTGTTTTTATTTTTCGGCCTGTATTTTCAGCAGCGGGATGTTTTGAACATGACTCCATAGCCCAACAGCAAGGCACTGAAGCTGCGGAATGAGTTCTTAGAGCATCACAGGGACGAATCTATCCCCCATGGAGCCTAATGTTAGCGATTATTTTTTTCTTAGGTGCAAAAGCACCCAGGTCTGTAGGATTGCCCGGGACGTGCCCAAGCGCAGCATGGAGGAACCCCTTTTCAGTTACAATTTGAGCGAATGGGCAATGTTTTGTTGACGGCCGCCGAGATCCACCTATAAAGATGATCAATGGTCGTCAGGTTTTTGGGGCTACCAAGTTGCCTCGGGGTTAATGCGAGAGATAGCTCCAATAATTCAATACAAATATGTGTCGTCCGATCCAATTGGGACAGGTGGTTTCCAGTCGGTGTATCGGGGATCGGAGTTTTGGTAAAAAATGGGCCTCCCATTGATTACAGTTGAGAGCATCGATCAGTGAAATCTCGAAAGCGCCTTTGAAGCCGAGCCCATGGTCCTAGCACCGAGTCACTTCAAGCGAACCTGTGAACGAGGGCGACTCCCTTTTAAATATCGAATGCCCCCTCGTCCATTCATCCTAAGGACACGTGGCGCAAGATCTGGCTGCATCGGCATTTCGACATTCGGGAGTTCTTGGGGTCAAAGTTTCATGTTCTTCAACATTGCAAAACCCCGAACCCCGACAGCGCCGAAGCGCCGAAGCTGGGGCCCGCGACATCAGGAAGATTTTTTAGCCGTCCATCTAAAGGGGACACCTGGCAGCAAATTGGGTCGTCTCGACGTTTTGCCTATCATGACTTCAAGACGCAAAGAGAAGCTCTGTTATATTCCGATGCGCGAGGTACTGGGAGAGTCCCAAACCTAGGCCCACTATATCATCGGGAGAGTTAAGAGCCGTCATATCTAGAGGGGACGTGTGGTGCCAGATTAATCCATCTCGGCATATTGCTCATCGCGATTCCGATCAGCAAGGATCAGCCCCTTCATAGTCGCGAACGCCGAAAGCGCCTTGGGAATAGGCACAAGGTCACGGTCTGTGGTCACTTGGAGGAAGAAAGGAGATGTGTAAAGAAGGACAAGGTGCCGAGTTTAGTTACAGAGGGGGATCGTCGCAATCTCCAGGAACCATTGGATTTGCTCTCCATATTGTTTCTCGCCTGGAGTAAATGACGACAAGAGAGGATGGTTGAAACCTCCTTTCATTCATTAAGTGAGGGGGTGGAAAGTCTGGCAGGTCATCTGCCCGAAGCGGTCCTGTATATCGATTTTCTCAAAGAATCCATGCCAAAGTCCTTGACTCAGTAGAGAAGTTTGCACACTCTATCCCAACATTTAATAGCTCAGCTACCCTCCTTACAGGAGCCATGCGTAGTGAAGGTGGCATTTAAAGAAAGATATCAGTACGAGTTTGATTGAAGGGACACCCAGCCTTGGGTGACTGAGGCATGCCTCTGTGAGGAGAATTTTCCTGAGTATATAAACTCAGTCTTTGTATTTTGTAAGCATCGATGGTAGAGCAGAGCTCCCTACTGTAAAGTTTTAACTGATATTCTAGTTTGTGGATTATGCATCTGTATATGAGATATCTTGTTTTATGACAGACAATTTTTCTTACTCCATCTAATTTTCGTCTCATGCTAAGAGAGTTCATGATTGACTGATTCACGTGAGTTATTGCAGTTATGTTATGATAAAAGATTTATTGTTGCATTATTGCATTCTCTGGCTTTGCGTTTGAATGTAAGATGATATTTCATTTGGACGTCTTCTTCCTCAGCCTGTTAGAAACCCGATGTTAATAACAGACCTCTGCGTTCCTCTTATATAAGTCTTCCACCTGTTCACCCTTTACTACAGCTCATTGTCTGAAGTTTGTATAAGACCTCACTCACCTATGCATGCCTGGCCTAGTTTTGGAGTTGGAATGATATTGTTTTGAGTTGGCTTCCATTCGGTCATCCCATCTATAAACCACCGTGACATAAAACTGATGGGCGTTGGGCTCTGCTTTTTCAAGCAATCCAGGAGTGACTTCCAGCGCCAACAAACGTTATCCACATGATATGCCCTAATCTGCGCACTTAATCTAAATTCCCCATTGGTCCTATTTTTACGTAGTACCTTATTCACTACCCTCTGTGTGATAGGAATTTCCCTTTATTGTGAACAATGACCAATCATTTCACATAATGCATTCAATGTAGTTTCATATTTTATCAACTCTACACAACTTCTCATAAACTCTCTTAGAGTGATTACCTTCTCAAGTGGCTTTTGTGGCAAAGTACGATCCTAGACAGGAGGTGCAGATGATGTTGATGCTACCCAATCCACTCCTACAATATCTTTTATGGCCCTATGATATGTCTCCTTTTCTTGTTGATGATCAAGTGTTGGCATAGTTTCGACTGATTTCCTTACCCATTACTCAACATGCTTTTCTCCATTCATCGCATCAACCCCTGTTCCAGTTCCTCCACACATAAAAACAACTATTTTGGGTCCTTCATTGCATTTCTTCATTGTGTTTATTCATTGGATTTCTTGGCTGATATCTTCTATACATTATGATTTGGGTTCTAGTTTTGATTCTCTCTTGCCTGCCACTTCACGAGTAGTTGAGGATAGTCTTCTATCGCATGATCCAATGTTGTACAATATATGCAGATTGTACATAGATTTGGGTATTCATGAGCTAAGTGTCCTGGTTGATTACAATTGTAGCATATTATTGATCCTCTACCTCCTCTGCCAAAATTTCCTTTGCCTCGACCTCTACCAAATCCTCCTTGGTTTCCTGGATTAAATCTTCTTTGATTGTTATATTGTGGACCACCTCCTTATGTCGTAACATTCTCCTCTTGAATCCTATACATATTTTAAGTGTGCTCCCTCATCAAATCGAATGTGCAAAAATCCTTCTGTTCATGCCCGACTGACTTGCAGAAATTGCAAAATAAGTTTCTTGGCATACTCTGGTATTTTTGCATTAATGGACACTTAGTTGGATGATGTCCCCATTTCTTACATATCTCATAGAATCCTCCTCTTGGTAATGGATTTGTTTCTCCAGTCACCAAATACTGCACAAATGTTGGGCATCCATACTTGTGGTGGTCTTCGGTCCTACACTTAGTACACCTGACTTGTTCCTGCTTCTCCTTCCTTTTTGTAATCTTTGCTAACTGAATTGTTAAGGAAGCTAATTGTGTCTGAACTTGCACCATCCCTCCAATGTCTCTTATAGGAGATGCTTCCAATTTCATTGCAATCTCTAAAGCTTCAAGTTGTGACGCAACCTTTTGTTGAATCAATGACCTACAAGTGTGTGGTAATAGTCCTATAATAAACCATTCTTGGTGTTGTTGATCAAGTATCTGGAATGCTAGTCTACCCATGAAATCCTTAAACCTTTGATCATAGTCCCAATTTGACTCATTATACACCTATTTGATTTCCTTCAATTCTGTGATGTACTACGACTCATATTTTGGATTCTAGAACTCTTTCAACAATGCTTGTCTAATTTTTGCTAAATTCCTTGCTTGTCTTGTCGGCATAACACTCTGTAGTTTCATATACCAGATTAATTTGTGACCTATAAATGTTGTTTCCAACTGCGCAATATTTACGACCTCATCCTGTAAATTCTTTGGAACCCAAATTGTCTCACAAACAAGTAGATGTTGTTATGGGTCCTCTGACCCAAATCCCTAGAACTCAAGTAGTCTCAAGGTTTTTTCTACCCATGCCATGTTTTTTGTGTAGTACCTCCCCTCAGTGATGTTGGTTGACCCTTACTCGACGCACTGCTTCCACTACTTTGATTGCTACTACTTTGTCCTCTCTTTCTAACTATAAGTGCTTTTAACAAATCCTTGAATTTTATTTTTGATCTACATGATGAACACATGGTTGTGGAATCGACACAAGATCCAGTCTAAGTAGGACTTATTGGCTCTTCTATTATAGGATTGAACTGAGAATTATCTTCCTCTCCTTCTATGTGTGGTATTTCTATGATCCAGACTATTGCGTAGGGTTCTCTCCCCTTAGGCTCACTACCCAACTCTCCTTTCATAGCCCAAGTCTTCAACCTCTTGTACCTTATTCCACTATGTAGTACTCCAAACTCGTCTTCCTCTTCTGATACCACATCTTTGGTTCTCTACATCCTCAGTCCCTCTCTTCCTTCTTCATTTCTTCCTTCATTCTCTCCTACCTTCATACTATCCCCTTTTCATCCCCAGGTTCCCTTATGTGCACAAATCCCCTTAGCAACCAGACTCAATTTTCGTCACGCATTTGTTGCACAACAACATCTTTATCCAAGTACCCAATGATTTCATAAACCTTCTGCATGGACCCTTGAATAAATCCCTTTCTACAACACTGTATGACTAGGTACAATCCATTACAAATTCTATAATAAAACCTCCCAATATACTATCAACTAGAAATCAATTGCATGAGAAGTATTATCACTTATAGAATTCAACACCATTACCAACTTAGGAGTCCAGTTCCTTGATGCTATGGTTCGGTACCTTCCAGTATTCTCCACTAATATTTCTAACCACTCAGTTAAGATAACTGGAAAATTATCCAAAGAAAATCTCATGCAGCTCTATGTACACATACATTTGCATTCATTGCTTGTCGCTCATCCAAGGAATTCTATTCTCTTTTTGAGCAAATTCACATTCATTTCCTTCTAGCCATTCTGAGATCTCTTTCATAGTCGGCCTCCAAAACATTCCCTCAATCATAGATTTTGGGTCCTGATAATGTAACCATTTGTTGGCGCGCGGTTGTAAGACACTAGGTTCAAGTTCTCTAACCAAAAAAACCCTTCAGATACCGTCCCTTTCAGACTCATCCGCATGCAAGTGAATTCTCACCCGAGGCATCTATTGGGGTTGCAAGAACCAAGTTTCTACAGGAACGAGGGGACGAGAGGTGACCATCTTATTCATTCTTACTTATCTACTATGTGTGCATTATCTTGGGTCTGTTATTCCTTGGTTACTTAATAATTGATTTTATGTAGTACTATCGTGGTGTAGATTGCAACATAAACTGTTCACCATAACATCCATAACTACCGTGCAGTGGTCATATAGTAAATAGATCTAGTTTAACATGCATAAACCTACTATTCATAAATAATCACATGAATCATGCACATAAATACACAGAGTTAACGTGGTTCACCCAACTTTCGTCTATGTACATAATGACTGGCTTCTTTATTATGCTTTCTGCAATTTTTGTTGGTTGCAGAGCCTAATTATCTTCCTGATTCAGAGGTCTTTGTTATCACTCATGTTTATACCCCATGAAGACTTTACACCTCGAAGGAATGTACACTCTTCCATGTGGGGGAGTGTAAAGGAGGGTTACCCCCTCTGTGGGGTCCATGGGCAAGTCGACACCTGGAGGAAAAATTGCCTTGTAAATGTATATTGTAATTTCATTGTAAATATGGATTGTTCATTATAAGGTCACAGATTTGATGGTAGAATTTATGTTAGGGATTTTTACCCTAGAAGGCAACCCTATTTTATGAGGGAAATGTATTGTGGCTATGTATTGTTGTGAATATTTCATTATGAGTGAGGAGATTGTGAGAGAAAGAAGAGGAAGTTACAACGAGTGTGTTGTAGCTTGTATCCCTTCATTTGTTGGACAATAATAAAGGAAGGAATTGGAAATTTCTATGGTGGAAATAGACCACACTGGGTGAACCACGTATATCTATGTCTCTATTGTATTGTGTATCTTCTGTGTTTTATTTCCGCATTTGTTTTATTTTATTGCTCTGCGATCCTGTTTTTCTAAAAACTGGTATCATAGCAAAAGGTAACTCGCAGGAAAAGAGGGTTCATGGTTCAAGTGGGAGTAATGGTGGGAGATGGAAAGTTTAGGGTCGAGAATTTTAATGGCCAAAACTAACAGTTATGGAAGATGCATATGGAAGATTATTTATATCAGAAGGATCTATTCCTACCATTAGGAGGAATAACAAAGAAGTCGATGACCATAAAGGACAAAGAATGGGAGATTCTTGACAGAAAGGCACTAGGAATGATATGGATGAGTCTGACAACGTCGATGGCTTTCAATATTTCGAAAGAAAAGAAAACGAAGGAGTTGATGGACGCATTGGCTAAACTGTATGAAAAACCCTCAACATCCAATAAGGTATTTCTAATGAAGGAATTATTTAATATGAAGATGTCAGAAGGTGGGTCTGTTGCAGATCACTTAAATGAATTTAATACGATTACTAATCAATTAAGCTCTGTAAAAGTGGAATTTGATGATGAGGTTAGGGCTATTCTAATATTGTGCTCATTGCCAGAAAGTTGGAATGGCTTGTTCATGGTTGTAAGTAACTCTGTCTCTGGTTCAAACACTCTAAAATTTGATGATGTTGTTGGTGTTATCCTTAGTGAGGAAATGCAACGGAAAAGAACAAGTGAGACATCAGGTAATGCATTGAACTTGGAGAACAGGGGAAGAAAAAAGGATATAGGAAAGAGCTCAGGGAACCATGGGAATTTTAGAAAGGGAAAATAAAAATCTAGATTTGGAAAGATAGAGTGTTGGAATTGTGGGAAGAAAGGACATTTGAAGAAAGACTACAGAGCTCCAAAGAAACAAAGAGATGGACAGTAGGAGAAAAATCAAGAAGAAAATGTAACAAGTGATGTGTTACAAGATGCTTTGTTTTTTTTTGTATATAATATTTATGAGTCTTGGGTAGTAGATTCAGGGGCTTCATTTCATGCTACACCCCATAGGAAACATTTTCTAGATTATGTTCAAGGTGATTTTGGACAGGTTCATTTAGGTGATGATGCACCACGCAAAATTGTTGGAATGGGAAATGTAAAAATAAACCAAAGCAATGGAAACCAATGGTTGTTAAAAGAGGTAAGACATGTTATGGATTTAAGGAAAAATATAATTTCAACAGGGAAGTTGGAAAGTGAAGGTTGTATATCCATATTTACAGATAAGGTGTGGAAGGTCACCAAAGGATCATTAGTGATAACAAAAGGAGAGAAGGTAGGTACATTGTATTTATGTATTGGTAATGCTAACTCTTCTATCTATTTAGATTCTATAGGAGTGGATACAACACTGTGGCATCATAGGCTTGGACACATGAGTGAGAAGGGGATGCAAATAATTCACAAAAGAAATTTGTTGCCAGATCTTAAACAAATTGATTGGGATTTCTGTGAGCATTATGTTTATGGAAAGTAGAAGAGTGTTAGATTTATCAGAGTCGGAAAAGAAAAGAAGAGTGAAAGGTTAGATCTTGTGCATACAGATGTATGGGGACCAACTCAGGTATCATCTCTTGGTGGCTCTCATTATTATGTTACTTTTATTTATGATGCAACTAGAAAAACTTGGGTTTATTGCATTTGACAAAAATCTAATGTTTTTGATAATTTTAAAAAATGGAAAGCTTTAGTTGAGAATGAGATAGGAAAAAGGTTGAAGTGTCTTAGATCAGACAATGGAGGTGAATATTTCAGCAAGGATTTTGATTATTACTATTCATACCATGGGTTTCATAGAGAGAAAACAGTTCCAGGAACACCACAAGAAAATGTTGTGTTGGAAAGAATGAACATGACAATCATGGAGCATGCAAGGAGTATGAGATTGCATGTTGGTTTTCCCTTACAGTTCTGGGAAGATGATGTAGATACTATTGTTTACTTAATAAAGAGAGGACCTTCAATCTCTTTGGATGGTAGAATTCCATAGGAGGCATGGACATGTAAAAAAGTAAACTATTATTTTTTGAGGACTTTCGGTTGTGAATAATTTGTCCATATTGATACAGAAAATAGAAGAAATCTTGAGGAAAAATCCAAGAAGTGTACCTTTATTGGATACAATGTTAATGATTTTGGTTATCGCTTATGGGATTATGAAAATAAAAAAATTATTAGGAGTAGAGATGTCATATTCAATGAGAAGGTCATGTACAAAGATAACTTGTAGGGAAAGAAATAGGAAAAAGAAAAACCAGAATACACAATGCTTGATGAGATCACTGAAAAAGAAATTCCAAAGGTACTAGAAAATCAAAATGTATAACAACAGAATCCACAAGTACCTTAAACTCCTACAAGTGTTGTTAGAAGATCTACCAGGTTAAGTAGAACCCCTGAACGATACTCTCCTTCATTGTATTATTTATTGTTGACTGATTCTGGTGAACCAAAATGTTATGAAGAGACAATGCAGGTAGACACTAAAAATAAATGGGAGCAACGCATGAAAGATGAAATGGATTCCTTGGTAAATAACCAGACTTGGGACTTGGTTCAATTTCCTACAGGAAAAAGAGCATTGTATAATAAATCGGTTTACAAGTTGAAGGAAGAATATGGAGGAAAAAAGTGGTACAAGGCTAGACTTGTTGTAAAGGGGTTTGCACAAAAGAAAGGTATATATTTTGATGAAATATTTTCTCCTGTTGTTAAAATGACTTCAATTAGGACTATTTTAAGTCTTGTGGTAGTAGAATATTTACATCTTGAACAATTAGATGTAAAAAAAACTTTTCTCCATGGGGATTTGGAGGAAGAGATTTATATGCAACAACCACATGGGTATGAGGTCAAAGGGAAGGAAAATTTGGTATGCAGGTTGAAAAATAGCTTGTATGGCCTAAAGAAACTCCAAGGAAATGGTATAGTTTGACAGGTTTATGACAAAACAAGGTTATAGTAGATGTCATTATGATTACTGTATTTATTTAAAAGCTATAAAATGGAAGCTATATTATCTTGCTATTGTATGTAGATGACATGCTTATAGCAGGGTATAATATGCAGGATATAAATGTGCTCAAGAATAAATTAGCCAATTCATTTGCGATGAAGGATTTGGGTGTTGCAGAGAAAATCCTTGGTATGAGAATAACAAGAGACGAGAAAAATCGCAAATTGACATTGTCTTAGGGTGAGTACATAGATAAGGTGTTGGAGAGGTTTAGAATGCAGAATGCAAAACTTGTTAGTACACCTTTGGCCAACTATTTCAAATTAACTAAGGAAATGTGTCCCAAGACACATGAGGAGATAAAATACATGTCTAGGGTCCCTTATTCATCAACAATTAGCAACTTGATGTATGTGATGGTTTTCACAAGACCGGATATTACACATGCAGTGGGAGTTGTGAGTAGGTATATGAACAATCCAGGTAAAGAACATTGAGAGGCAGTAAAGTGGATTCTCAGGTATGTGAGAGGTACTGCTACTCATGCATTATGTTTTGGAGGTTCAAACATTGTTCTACAAGGATATGTTGATTCAGATATGGCAGGTGATAAAGATAGCAGGAGGAGCACCATAGGGTATGTTTCTACAGTAGGTGGAACAAAAGTAAGTTGGATTTCAAAACTGCAAAAGGTTGTTGCACTTTCAACAATAGAGGTAGAGTATGTTACTGCTACAAAGGATAGTAAAGAGATGATTTGGTTACAGAGATTTATGGAGGAATTGGGAAAGAAGCAAGAGAATAACAGGTTGTACTTTGACAGTGAGAGTGCCATTCATCTTGCAAAGAACTCAAACTTCCATTCGAAGACTAAGCATATACAACTCATGTACCATTTCACACGATCCATCTTGGAAGATGAATATTTGAAGTTGGAAAAGATACACACTAGCCAGAATCCTGCAGACATGTTAACAAAGGGAGTAACCAGGGAGAAACTGAGTTCCTACTCAGTTTCAGTTGGTATTCAAGAATGACGATTAATATGAGAAATTTCCAGGTCCAAGAAGGATCATAATCCAACATATACAACAACAGTGGAGTTGTTGAGATCAATCTCCAAGTGGGATATTGTTGGTTGTGGAGCTTGATTATCTTCCTAATTCAAAGGCCTTTGTTTTCATCCGTGTTTATAACCCATGAAGACTTTACACCCTAGAAGAATGTACACTCCTCCACGTGGGGGAGTACAGAAGGGGGTTTACCCCCTCTATGGGGTATGGTGGAAAGAGGGCCCCGGGCGAGGGTTCGAGGAACAAGTTTGCAAGGGATGTGAAGCAAGTGAGGCTTCATCATCCGTGATGTGGCATGGTCCCTATATCGTGCGACGTGGCTTAGAAAAAAGAGATTATGAATTAGAATATTATGAAGGAAATATGTTGGATGAATCCAGGAATGGGCTCTACTTGAAAATATATTACGCTTGAGCCCCAAACTTGGGCGTAACTCTTTGTATACTAATTTATTTTAGTGTATATATATTTTCCCCCTTTTTATCTTTAGCTTTCTTATTGAGTTTTCCCTTGGTTGACAGATGTCAACGGAGTCTTCAGTCTACTTAGGATTCGCAGACGAGGCCAACCTTCATATACAGAACTTGGCTTAGGCCGCTTGGGTTGTTTACTCACCCGAGGGTATACCCTGTCAATAACAATATGTTTGATGGTATACTTTGAGTAACCCACGTGTATTTGGAATTCCACATGGTAAGGCAAACGAGGCTTCACATCCGTGACGTGGCACGATCCCTATATCGTGCGACGTGTCTTAGAAAAAAGAGCTTATGAATTAGAATATTATGAAGGGAATATGCTGACTGAATCCAAGAATGGGATGTACTTGAAAAGATATTACACTTGAGCCCCAAGCTTGGGCATAACTCTTTGTATACTAATGTATTTTAGTGTATATATATTTTCCCCCTTTTTATTGTTATCTTGCTTATCAAGTTTTCCCTTGGTTGACAGATGTCAACGTAGTCTTCAGTCTACTTAAGATTCACAAACGGGGCCAGTCTTCATATACGAAACTTGGCTTCTACCGATTGGGTTGTTTACTCACCTGAGGGTATACTAGTGTCTTCAGGTGGCGTTTTCCTAGGTCCATCAACAAATAATGTGGTCAAATATAGTGTTGTTATAGAACTTTTACGTGATGCCATTTCGCATGGTATTTTTTTTATATAAGTTCTCTTGGACTCCCAGTTAGTAGTATTTCAGTTGAACGAAAGTTACCGTGTGTGAGACACTAGTCTTCTTCGACGATTCTGACGGGTACGAATTTTGGAATGACATTTTGATTTTATTACTTATCATCACATACCTAGAAGTTCTAATTATGTATCTGATGCATATGCTAATTTTATTTTAGATTGGCATTTGTCACATAATTGAAGCAAAGAAAACACTTTCATCAATGTACACATTGTATTATAAGTAAAGCTGAATACCAATGTTTTTATATATATTTCATCTCTCAAAAAATATGGTGTTATAGTACAAAATTGGGGCTCACACCCTCAAAATACATATACAGCCGATCAATACAATAATCACGACATCTACGCCTATGGCGTCGGATGTGTGTCATGATAGCATACTATGGCGTTTGCAAGATGTCGAAAGAGTCGTACCCAACCACAGGGCACACCTATCACCTGTTGTTGCATCGCCTCTGGAATATCCTCTACCTGAACCATGGGAATCCTTTGCGTCAAATGAGACATGTTGCCCTGGACATCTTGAAGCACTCTATCAACGTCCCCTGCCACTAGCTCATCCCCCCAGTGCCTCCTTCGGTATTGTGGAATTCTATCTGGTGATCATAGACCCACATCTGCATCACATAAATGTTTAGATAGTACTTGACATCATCCAAAAATATTTTTGTTTTCTTATACAAAAATACAAAAAAATGAAATATCCAAAAAAAATTGCATACCTATGTCTCTGTAGGCGAAACCTAGTGGTAATGGCATGTCTAGATCTCCTTTGAAGTCAATCCATGCATAAGGGTAGTCCTCTAGAGATATCACTTTCCGACTCCACCAAAAGAAAAACTCATCATTGTAGGGTGTTGGTACCCTACCACTCCCCTGTCACCTCATCACCTCAGTCCATCCTACCATGGCTGGATCATGAGGTCCATGCAAAACAATCTTGAATCTAGGGTCCAAGCCTGGAACCCACTCGAAGAAAAAACTACATAGGATAGACGCGAATCCGAAGTTCCTCTTTCTACCCAGTTTGTAGTCTGTCAACTGTCTCTTCATGTTGGCCAGCAATGAGATGTACCCATCGTAAACCGTGGGTCACAAGCACTCCACTTAATAGAACATAAGTGGCCTCGATTCCTGATGCAAAGAGGTCGACCTTGTGATCCATGTCAACACTAGGACAACAATCTTGAGACTTAGATTGTTCGTCGCTCTGATCGAGATTTAGCTCCTTACCTTCTCGGTCCCTACAATGCAATGAGTGGCTATGTATTCCTATATGTTCATTCCACTCCCAACTCCCCAGGCTTTGAGGTTGACCACCTCACCTCGACGTGACAATCCTGTCAAAAAGTATATGTCCTCAACTTTAATCCTCAATGTTTTTCCATCAAGGTTGAAGGTCTCTGTATCTGGATCCCAGTAGTTCACTAACATCTGGAGCAGTCTCACTTGAGCCCTCATACCTTTGAGATCCCAAAAATTATACATCCCACATATTTTTAATGCCACCTGGGCCCCTGCATCTTTCTCCACTGCAACAATCCACCTTTTCATACTCTCTTTCTCTCCACTCTTAACACCATCCTGCAAGATTAAAATCATTTTTTGAGTCAGTAAAATTTTAAAAACCATCTCCACGGACCTTTACACAAACTAAATATTACATAGTCACGTATAGGTCTACTTATACATTGGGTGTTTTTCAAAAAGTCGCGTATAGGGCTGCGTATACACGACCCAATGATCTATAGCCCACGTATACCCCATTTTCTAAGTTGCGCTTTAAAATAATAATAAAAAGGAGACATAATTGCAATTAAGAATCCACTAGAAATAAAGAGAGGAGCAAGATGAATTACTTGGTTTAAACGGTTGTTGATTCCATCACTCATGGCTCCCATAATCAACAGTTGAAATTCGGGGGTAATTTGGTCCAAAATGCACTATTTGGGTAAAAAATACAAATGATATAGTAAAATTGGTTATTTTCACTATTTATAGAAAACAATTACCCACTTTTCATAGTTTTTACTAATATTTTGGCCTAGTGGACTAATACGACAATGGATGGAGTTGGTTTTGGTGGTTTTATCCATGGATTCTTGCAATTTATAGCGCCATGTCGCCCGCTCATAAATTTGGACAGGTGTTTTCGTCAACCAACATATAAGATAGGTCATCAATCCATTGTACACATTTACATCATCCTATGACTGCAACTCATATGCCTTAGGAAAGAACCCATTTAGTAACGACACATAACCTTCTTTCTGCAACTAGAAGTGTTGTTATTGAATGGTAAAGACTTACCAAACATGGGTGCCCTAGTTAGATCCTCTGTGTCATTCGGTGCCTATGGAAGGATTTTTGTCTGTAGGACCGGGAGTCCTTTATAGCTAATATGTGACATTGCGTTTGAGCCTCATTTCTTACTCATAAGCATGCTGACCTATACCTAGAAAGACTCCCAACGAGTCTGGTTTAAGCTCTTTCCAACTCTCTCAAAAGGCGAAAAGATCGCCAAGTGAACTTGTCTTTTTCACACTCGTAAATTGGATTTGAAAGGACGTCTATTTGGTGTAAGTTTACTCGTTTTTTCAAACCAAGTAGACTAAATTTACGAAAAATGACATTTTTTGGCGTTAAGTTGTAATTGCATCTAATTCTCTTTCTTGCAGTATTGAACCTATTATCGGTTCTCGCTTTTGCATTATAATCCTATCACCTCAGCAGTTTGCATCATCAGCCAAGCAGAGCCTTGTTTATATCCTTTGCATCTTGACACCCTATACCATAATAGGAAACATTCCCCCGAGTGTCCATATTCTGCATGCACCTCCTTGCATTGAGCATAGGTATGTTCCACTATTGGAACTAGTTTCTTACTAGTGACACTCATTTCCTCATCTGTATCATAACATTCATTTGATTATGAAAAAACAAAAAATGATGGGTGGAAAAATAATATTATCTTATATTGGCAGCAGTCATGTCGCCTTTGAACAGAGCACAAACTTTTGAGTCCACTTGTCATCAAAATTTTGGGTTTAGCATGACCTTAGGAAGCTGAGATTGTTACTTAGAGTTTACTCCCACGACTAATTACTCTTCCAGTCCCTATGGAGAGTTTGATTGGTTCCTCCTGCATCACAAAGTCTCATCATCGAGTCTATGCTACCAAAGTCTTCCATATGTCTCATGGTCTTGTTCAAAGGATGTCTATCAGCCTGTGTCGGCCATTCCTCAGAACTCTTGACTTTTCATGTCGACCATACCCTCAGTGTGTCTTAGAGTTACATGAAGTTTTATTCCTATCATGCACCCTGGTCCTACTTTCATCATTGGTAGGTAACCTTGAATCCAACAATCGACATTTCATCATTAGTCGTTGACTGGGGGGTTTCCCTTGTGTTCGACGGAAATAAATCCATTCACACATTGGGATTTGTGCAGTGTCTTGGATTCCATTAGCCTTATTGGTGGTTTCCTCGCCATTGTCAACAATTTTCCTTATTGGATGTTATTCAGAGGGTCTTTTTCGTGCATTACTTACATCTAGTGCATGCGAAAGATGCACATGGTCGTTGGTTCAAGAACATGTTCTTCATCTGAATTCCTATAAATCATTAAGATCCTGCTTTGTACATTGTGATGAATGACGAGAGATGCCTTAATGCTCTCGTTTTTGCGGGTCTCCTTCCAATGACTTCAACCCATCTATTTTGGAAATGATACCTAGAGGCTTGTAGTCATTAGTGGCAGGTTCTCTCACCATAGACTGTTGGGAATACATCAATGTCTCATGATCGATGGATTCTTCAAGTGCTCGACTTCAACAACTTTATTCACACTTGTAAGAATGTACTTGGTGCCTTGATACCTACTTTCATTATCGGTAGGTTGTCTCTTGTTTGTTAATGATATACCTTAATGATCGGTAATCAAACAAGGTCTCATTGTGTTCAACCTCAACTCCTTTATTCACATGATGTAGACTTGCACCTTTGACGAATCGTGTAGAATACTTGAAGACATCAGTTCATAGTCTCAATTTTCCTAAGCTGTTGCTATCTTTGATTGGACCAGTACCTATGTGACTTCAGTGACCATGGGAGATCATATTGTACTCCATTGTATACAGATATCTTTAGATTGATTTTGAGACTAGTTTTACTGGGCCTTGATCGTGACTATGACAGCCTATGGCATGTAGTCATCTTTGCATTGCCTATTCATGGCCATGAATAACTGTTTGGTATATTTTCACATGGATCTGCAGTGTAATTCAAATTGGCAACCATGTGCGGAAAGTCAATACAGATTGTAATATTCTCATGAGCAACTAGTTCGTCCAGCTGGGTCTCCATTACTCCACTTCTGGGTATTATAATGTATTTTGGCCATCACAGATACTCCTCTGACTTCACACATTAAGGGGCATCTGTTATAGCAATATTTGCCTCACCCTATGGAAATTTTCTCAGAAGGACTTTTCCATTTCCCTATGCAGACTTGAAATCCCTTTTTGTAGTTCCCATAGCTAAAAATAATATTTTTCCACATATACGCGCCCTAACTATTATACAACATGCGTATACGCAAACTGCACCATTACAACCTGTGTACATTGGGTTTTGTGCCCAAATTTAAAAAATTGTGTCGAGTTTCCATGTAACGTCACGAGATCCATGATCCTTGACCTTCCATATACTAGAAACATTCTAACTCGGACCTTCAGTTCCATTTGAAGGCTATAAATGGGCCACATACAAGCTGTGGAAAAGAGGAGAAGAATTCAACTTTGAGAGAAAAGTTACTCTTGAGAAATTATTCACTTCATATTGAGTCTGCATCCCTTTTTCCTTTTAAGTTTGAACACATTGTTCAGCCCCCAAGCTCTTCCCTATTTGATGGAGAACCTCATTGTCTCTCTTATATGAGCTTTCCTTTGGTGGAGGATTGAAGTGGTGGAGGCCCAGCTAGAAGGGACTTAGTTTCTCAGTTCTGAACTATGCCGACATGGAAGTTTATCATTCATACACTTCTGTTGATTATATTTTAATAGAAATAATATTTTCTCGTCCAATTAATGTCTTGCAAATATTTGAAGTGTTATTCCATGGGCATATTTGTTATGAATATTGACGGATTATGCTATCGAATGTGTTAACTTTATATATTATCACCATATGCTTGTGTATCTTGGTTGTTGAGGACAACTTGCAGGTGTATTGCTTTGAGTCAAGTGCTCAATGGTGGACTTCATCGAACGTTTGGACGAGGTAGGCTCTTTATCTTGTCTTGTTAGCATATTTGTTTATATAGCATACTTGAGATTAGAGTTGATTTCTGTAGTCATTTCCGTCTGTTGTGGTTTACCCCATGCCATAGAGAGATTTTCCTCGTAACAATTGGTTGTGGGTTTGGGCCATGGTGAAAGGAAGCAACAATAATGGGGTTGGTGGGTCCGTACAGAAAGGGGTTACTAGTGAAGGGTACCATTTCGATTAGTGAAAAGAGAGAAATCCAATGGAATAGGTGGCAAATAAGGGTGTCGGGAAGGGTGGATGGGTCCACATGAAAAAAAGACATATAAATGATAGGTACCAAGACAATCATGACGAAGAGAGGAATCCAATGGGATAGTTCCTGAATAAGGGTGTCGATAGGACCATTATACTCGTTTTTTAACTCCTGCAGAGTTATATTCTGGTCTGAAGAATATTGCAGTGATAGAATGCCCAAATTGTTAACAAGGAAAATTGTGTAGAAATTTAGCAACTTGGATGCAAGAGGCACAGTTGCGCTGCAGAAGTTCCCCTATGTTTTTGTTATGTTTTATTTAGACATCAAGGGTTAGGGTTCCTACGAACAAGGGTTAGGGTTAGGGTTTTCAAGGTTCTATTTCGACAGTAAGGGTTAGGGTTTTTAGGGTTCTGTTTCAGCAGCAAGGGTTAGGGTTTTTAGGGTTGCTACAAACAAAGGTTTTCCCTATGCTATAATTCTTTGATATATGTGTAGGGTTGAATAGTAGTACTCAGACCAATATCTGAAGGCACCAACTAAGGAGGCTCAATTGTACCCTTAACCGTACTACACAATTACCCATGTACTAAAGAGTAGTTTTCCTGAGTGTTGTTTTCGGTGCCACTATAGAAGTTAGGTGATCAATAGGCTAATATATAGCTGGTTTCAGGACCTAAGGGAATCCCTATATACCCAAAGCTACGTGGGATTGATCACTGTGTACATGTGTTGTTTGATGTGGTACTACTCAAAGGGGTACCAACAAGGGTTACAGAGGTTTCCAACTAGGTGAAACAACTATTTTGAGAAACCCATGAAATCATCTGTGTTTCCTACGTGTAGTCCTCCCCAACCACAATTTTACCCACCGAACAACAAAACTTTGTGCTTTAAAGACACCAAAAGTACACATATGTTGGGGGGTTGAGGGGGGTGTCCTACTCGTAGGGGGCATCTACCCTTCTAACCTTCTCACAATGGAAAAAAATGCCTCGTCAAAGGTTTAAATTCAAGTGAAGAGAGAGTAAGACCTACCTCCCAACCATTCAAGTCTTTCCCCTTCAACCATTAATTTGTTATATTATCAAAATATATATTTGAAATTGAAAAGACCATCTTTCTAACTTTTATAAAATACTCCTATAATATTGCAAAATATACACCTAAATTGTTCTTAAAAATAAAAAATTATAATTAAAAAATTCCCAAAATATGAAATTAAATATCATCCTCAGAAATCCTCAAATCCTCATTAAAAATATGTGATTGAAATTTTCCATGTGACTAACTTAGTGAGAATTTTACAAAAGGAGCTAACTTGACACTAAGCAATCAAAATGTGTACCTACCTATTTGTGTAGACTAAACGCTTGTGTCAATGGCCCCCGCGTGATGACCAAATTATTTGTTCTCCGCGTGGGGCGGAGTGGGTCAACCAAAAAGAAGAAGGATAGGCTAAACAAAGCGCGTATCACGTCCACACAGTGATTACCCATGGCCACACTTTGCCATGCTGTCTCCCTACCTGTTTCCATCGCTAATTATTCGCTCGGACATATTTTTTATATTATTTTTGCGGAACGCGTGATTTGTCCGTTGGTCCTCGGAGGCACAGACTATTATAAATACGCGCGACTCTCAACCCTTGCCTTGTGCAAATTCTGTGATCTCACATCTATCGGTCCCTCCTGGTCGAGTGTTCGAATCTCAAACAAGACAGATTGCCGCTTCGAATTTGGGTTGGTCTGTCTGAGATTCAGATTTGCTCGGCAGGATTGTGCTTAGGGTTCGGGCTTTTCCCGCATCAATTACCAGTAATAGGCCCGTTGTGAGCGTGAGAGAGAATGGCAGGGGCAGGCAAGTACGCATCTACAGCTCTCTTGGCCGTTGTGATGATAATGGTGGGAGCAGCAGCTGCAGCAGCAACAGAGGTGACGGCAGCATCCCCCAGTCCAACAATGGAGGCAGGTGCTGCCTCCACGGCCTTCGTTCCCTCTCTATTCGCCACCCTCATGGCCTCATTCATCCCCTTCTTGGCCTCCCGATTTTAGTGAGATCTATTGCGGTTGCTCTTTGGCCCATTTTTTATGATGAGGGAGACGGGACTATTCTTATCCTCTGATATATATTTCTGATCAGGTATACGACATTATAGGTCTAGGTTTTGTGGAGGTTGTTCTTTTCTGGACGAGTGCCAGAGTATTTTGTATTGGATACACGGCTTTCTTACTCCATTGTTTAGTCATTTAGGAAATAAAGGGATCTCTTCGCGGCCCTTTCTATTGAATAGGATTTGAATTCATAAAATTTGTTTGACAATCTTGGATTTAGCAGATTACAATGGCGTGGCAGATTTAGGGGTTTTCTGTTCTTTTAGGGTTATTTATGAATCTCTTTGAACGATATATGATGTTATTTGTGGAGATTACATTACATTGGGATGAATGTAAATAATGTTATTTGGTTCTAAGTGTAGTAGACGAGAAACATTGGTTCGTGAAATCTTTTCAAACATAGTGTCGTTATGCTCATTTTATTTTAGGGTAGTGACTACACATTGTCCGAAATGGTCCGCAGAGCTGCGAGGTTTACTTGAGAAATTAAATTCAAGAACGTATCAGTTGAATTGAATCATTTTGATAATTGATAATAATTGTCCAACCCCTTTCTGCTTGAACGAATTCTTTTTCAATGGATATTTTCAAGTGTAAGAGCGTCAGCGTCAGCTGCTGGATACCTGTATATTTGGCCTAGTCCTCTTTAAATGACTCTTGTTTTTACAGAGTGATATAGAAGAAGCCAAACCGGAAAGAGACCACAAAAAACTCCTATAATAAAGCAACACTCGTTATAATTTCATCTTCGGCCATTCAATATATTCATATTCTTTGAGTTACTTACAGTAGTTTATACTGTATATAAACATTCAGCTATAAAAGTGGGCAATAAACATTCAGTTCGTACTCTGTATCTTCTCTGTATGCTGAGCAGTGTAATCCAAGTATGAACAGCTTAACCCTTTCATTGTAATCATACAACATATACATCCTTTTCATTGTATACATCTCTTATCTCTTTTCAATTTAATTCTTTTCGTAATGATTAAATTTTGATATCTTTCCAGATCTGTATGATCATAATAGTGGATCATAGTATCTTTCCATTATATAACCAGGAGTAATCTTCGTAATCTTCCCTCCTAAGTATCCTTAGCAATTAACTTTCCGATGACCCTCTTCGTACTGTAGCACAATCCCCAGAGGCTGCCAGTGCGCTGTAGCACAATCCACAATCCCCAGACGCTGCCAGTGCGCATTAATGCCAAGCTCATCCGCGCAGGCAACGGTTTTATAGGGCTGGAAAACGCTTTTATTCGAATCAGGAATATATGAATGAGAGGAAGATTGGCAGTGGAATATTTGCATCGAAGGGTCTTTTCCGGAGCCTCAGGGCGACGGCTCAAGGATTGGCCTTGCATGTCGGAATCTCTGTTGTACCTTTGTATCAGAGCATTAGCTTTGTTCATTATATTCAAGAAACCATTTCCTGCACCGGGTTTGAACCTTTATCCGTAAATGACCTCTACAATGTGGAGAGACATCTTCGCGGTTTGAAAACCATAGCCATCCATGGGTGTACTCGTGATATATACAGAGTTCAGAGAATTAGAAACCAAGCAGCTGGAGATATCTCTTTTGAAATTTCCATGGTGGGTTTCGTAGAGAACTTCAAGCAGAAGTATGGCCTTGATATCCGCTTCAAGCTCTGGCCTTGTGTGGATGTGAGCAGGAATCAAGCAAAGCCACACTATGTTCCTTTAGAATTTTGTGAGATTTGCGCTGGTCATAGAGACCGTAGTAGGAGGTCTGGCTCTAGAGAACTTGCAAGGATGCAGAGATGCCCGCCATTGGAAAAACGATTGGAAATAATCAATGACATAATGGCTAAAAAGATGGTATATTTTTCCATTAGGAAATCACATTATAAATTCATTTTAATTTAGAAGAGTAAAAAAGAAAGAATAAATTTATAAATGCTTAAAATATTTGAAATTTATGTTAAGTTTATTTTATAATTATATAATTTATTATAGAATAATATTTCAATTTTTTAAGATGTTAATTTTATTTAAAAAAATATAATTATAATTATAATAAAATAAATTATTTTAAATTTAATTGTATCTTTAAAGTATTGATAAATTGATGATGATGACGATGATGATGATGATGATTTAATTTTAAGGTCACCATCAAGTTAGACACCAAATTAGTGTATGAGATCTTCTTGTTTGTAGGAGAAGGGACCCTTTATCACAACCAATTTGAGTGCTAAAGTCACTCTTATTACCAAGTAGTTTCAAGGGCGTTGATATGACTATCGAGGAGTTTCAAATAATTGTGGGTGTCGATATGACTCGGGTTATAGGTAAAGTGCTCGAACCTCCTTGTTGAAGCTTGGGGATAGCCATTATGTTTGTCATAGATGGGATGATTGACCATGGAAACTTCGCAAGAGTCATGTTTTCGATGGAAAGCACATTCAAAACTGGTGTCTCATCACTTTTAATTGGAGTAATGGGAATTATATGAGGCAAAGAAGTAGAGTGGAGAAATTCTACCGATTATTACTACGAATGTGTATAGATATGGGAGTATACATGAACGAGGAGCCCCTTGTATGTGAGTATGATAGCATGGAAAAGCTTTGTGATCATTTTCGACTTCGATAAATATTTCACAACATTCATAGCCAAACTAAAGGTGAGCTACAAATCTTGATATGCGTCATAGAGAATGGGATGCATGTTGGTTACAACTACTTGAAGTTAATACGTGACATCAAATGAGGATTGTTAACACAATGTTGTTTATTCCAACACATGAGTAGATGCAAGTATCCTAATGAAAAGAAAGCTTCCCAATATTTAGCCAGTTTAGTAATGAAGATAAATGCAAAAGTAGGTGGGAACAACGTTGCTCTTCATGAAAATCCCCTTTGTAACCCATGGACCACATAAAGACTTGCCTTCTAACGTAGTAGTGGTTAGCAACATCAATTGGCCAGATTGTAATCGCTATTTGGCCAAAATCAAATTTCAAATGCGAATACAACAAGCAGAAATGATTGAAAATATAGGAGAAATATGTGAGGAGTTGCTAAAAGATTGCAAGTGCATAAACAAACAACTTCCCGATAAGATCCTCTTTTTTAGAAGCGGTGCAAGTGAAGGTTGTCGCACGCTTTTCGACTTTGAGCTAAGAAATATGAATGAAGCCATAAACCAAAACATGCATTTCAACCCTGCAATTTCATTCATTTTAGCATGCAGAGCTAAACACACTAAACTTTTTCCTTCGAAGGAGTAGCAGCGCACAAGATATGGCAATGTTATTCCTGGTACTATAGTAGATATAAACATTGTACATCCGAGAGAATTTGATTTTTATCTTTGCAATCATTATATGTGTTGGAACTCCTGGAATAGGATAAGTGTGAAGTGCATTTTATTCATCAATATGATACATGTATACATACATAGTCTTGACCTTTGGATTCGTATTCCAGGGTCTCTTGGACTCTCGATGACCGTTACATTGTCGCTTGACCTTTCACATTCCTATGTAAGTGACTAATACCATAATCCTAGTGGATTAGGATTCCAACATTCACCCCCCCCATTAATCTAAAGGGGCTAATATGAGTCCAAAAAGAGAGTTGAAGTCTGGAAGTGGGAAACAAAATGCAGCTACCAATGGTCAAATGTGCTCTCTAAATCTGGTGGTTTTGGGATGACCACAAACTGAATGGATAGTAGAAGCCAATGTATTGTACTAAATGGTTGCAGTGGTCTAAGGAAGACCACAAACCAATCTTGTGGTTTAAGGATAACCACAAACTCTGGAACCTTGCTCTAGGCTCAATGGTGCCCATAACTTTTCCTAAGTTAGCTAGAAGTTGGAAGGTGATGTCTTCTGAAGACAAAAATATTTCCAGTGCAAGATGTGTCATTACTTAGGAATGAATTCTACGGTATGAATGGGATATCTTCTTGGTTATTGATGGCCATTGCCAAGAAGGGATCCACCCATAATGGTTCTTTACTCTTGTAGATTTATTCATGTTAGAACATCTGTTCGAAGGGTGATTTTGCTGTCCATAACGCTCACAAGGATGCAGATCGAAGCACTGATCTTCCATGTGGCCAACTCGTTGACAATGTCGACATTTCTGAAACTGCTCTTGAAATGTAGTAGGTGAATGTGAACCATTTTGTAGCAATCGAACACTTTGGAATTGGATCAGTTTGGTGTAATCATGAATATGAAAGGTGACATCCTTTTCATATCCAATACTAGTTCTGTGCTTGTTATTTCTAATTTCTTCCCAAGGTCTAATGATCCACTTGGAAAGAGAAAGTTGAACGTTATATGTACTTGAATCTGGGGTTGTCTCATTAAGTTGTTGTTGCACTGGTTGTTGATCTAAATTGACATCATCATTTTCATCGTATTTAAAAAGAGGGTTCTGAGTAAGGACTAGTTCACAATGTTGTCGAAGATTATTTCGTTCAAGTGCATCATGCAGAAGTCGAGTCTGATTTTGCAACAATGTTTCTTTGGCCACAAAAGAGAGGATTAGAGTGTTCAATAACTCTAACAATTCCTCAACTTGATCCATTTTAAAGACAAAGCTAGATGTTATAGGTTTCTTGCAACTCCACCTTGACACAATCAGAGTAAAAAAATACAAACTCAACTATGCAAACAACAAATGAAGGATGTCATCTTTTATCGAGAATGCACCTATTTACAGAAAAACCCAAGTAAACTTATAATGCAATTGCTTTTGTGTGTATTGTCCATAAGTAAACTTATAATGCACATGTTTACAAAAAAAACACAAGTAAACTTATAATGCAGTTGTTTTTGTGTGTGTTGTCCTCGACGATGTACGAGTATAGAAAGTTGGGTCTCAAGATTGTCTCTCTTGAGGACAATCGCTCTTGCATGCCCATGAAACCCTCCATGATGGTAGAAGAAAAGAAAAACAACATAGAAAAATATCCTATTAATCTGTTGCTCGAGAAAGCTCTCATGTGACAAAGGGATGAAATGATAGAGAATTTTGCCAACATCCTTCAACACCTGTCGATAACAACAAACACGTCTTCATCAAGAGGCCACTTTGGAGGCACCTCCCCTTTCAAGGTACAAGTGAATTTTGATATTCCCGTATTTTAAGGTCGGATCGATGCAGATGCCCTAGAAAAATGGTTAAATATGTTAGAAGGTTATTTCTCTGTTCACAATTTTTCCTACATGGAAAAGATAACCTTTGCACTCCTTAAGGCTCTCATCCATGTTAAACATTGGTGGGAAACTTATTGGGAGAAAAGTTCAACAAAGGAGTCCAGAATATATGGGGTCAACCCCACTTGGGATTTTTTGTGGATGCGGTTAAGGAGCAATATTACCCTGTTGGTAACTATGATGACCACTACATGAGATGGACCACACTGCAACAAGAGAGGGGCCAGATATTGCCGGAGTTTACAAATACTTTCCATACCTTGCACAACAAGCTAGGTATCAAAGACTCCGAGGGACATCTGGTTCTGAAATATCGTGGGGATCTAAATAGATACATCCAAACCGAAATAGATTTCTTGTACATCTCATCACTGGGAGTTGCCTATTGATATGCTGTCAAAATCGAGCAGAAATTTAGGCACCAAAAAAAAATGGGAGTTTGGGTCTACAAATCCGCAAAAACCAAAGCATGATAAAGATGACCCTAACAAACAGCTTCCATAAAACCATCCCAAGCCACAGGAAAGGAAGGGTAATGAAAAGACAAAGAAGGACATTGGAAAGTTGTGATTTCCACAAAATCCCTTGGCACAACATTGATGAATGTCGCTCAAAACAATGATTGGTGGCTGAGATCAAAGACAAGGAGCCAAGCCCTGATTCATAATCTTCTTCAGAAAGTAATGGGAAAAGATAGATCATCGATGCAGACCCCACTGCTACTGTCATGACCACAAAAATTCAACTAGAAGAACCAACAAATCCTAAAGAGAGGAAGCGCCTTTTTCATTCACATATGTGGGTGAAGGGGACCCCACTGCATTTTATTATTGATAGCAGAAGCCAGAATAACCTCATCTCAACAGAGGCTGACAAAAATTTGGCATTGTTGACAACGCCACACTCGCAGCCATACAACATCGGGTGGCTTTGCCAGTGACGAGTCCTTCATGTGAGCCAGTAGTGTCGATTGTCATACAACATACAACCCTTCAAGGATGAAGTATTATGTGATGTTTCCCCACTGGATGTCTGCAATGTTCTGTTGGGCCGACCATATATGTGGAAACACCATACTATTTATGATTCTTGACCCCGTAGCGTCATTGTTACTCTGGGGGTCATCTCTACAGGATACCGGAGATAGTTCCAACTATTGTCCCACCTAAACAGTGCCACAAGGTAGTATCTCATAACAACAAATTCAACTTCTTCACAGTCTGTTCAAAAGGTGAACATAAGGACATTGCAACCATTGCAGCCTTAGTCCAAGCACCTTTTGTCTAGCAGAAGAAGGTCGAAAAGATTGAAGAAAAGTGTAAGGATTCCTTCTACACAAAATCATCTCATGTAGCCCGATAGGTTAAAAAGGTCTAACCCTTCCAGCCACAAGTTCATGACAAAGTTCAACAAGCTAAGCAACACAACTTCTCCAGCAAGGAAAGCAGCTCATCAAGAAGCAGATTCAACAAACGCTTTTCCCTCTCCCCTGGGCACTCAACGCAATGGAGACCATTGATTCCTAAAGAGGGAGGATTGATCCTGGTGGATATCGATGTCCGCTCGCCTATTCCAATTGTGGCTCAAAACAATCTTCTGGCAATTTACTATTTTTAGCATTTTTTGGTTCATAAACTTCCAGGGCCATTTTGAGGGCCTAAATGAAGTTTTTTCAGGATAGAGAACCTAAATTATGTCCAATGGTTGTCATTTATCCCCAAACCTGAATCTCCTCGACGATACCTTTTCAACGAGCTATTGTGCGTCCCAAACAGAGATCGTATGCCACAGTTATGCCCCTAGAAAGTTGATACACCAAACTACCCAAAACGGGGTCCAAAAACCTGTTGGATTTTCATCTTTCGGGGTTAGGGTTTTAGATTTTATTTATGTTAAAAATGTCTTTCGAGCCTCATTGTAATCATATTCTTGTGAATGAGCATAGCCTTCACATCTTCTCGGAGATAAACTGCCACCATTCTAGCGAGTTCATTCACTCTGTATTTTTACAGTTTTGTACATTTTGCTCATTAATAGAAATTATGTATTACTGTATCTCTTTGTTATATCTGATATATTTTTGTTATATTCTTGCATCTCTGTTACATCTCTGTGTATTTCCTTATTATATTTCCGCCTTCATTTCGTTCACAAACATAATCCGGATCAACAGTTGCAAAGACTGCGTAGTGGAATTCTCTGTCGCTGAACTCTTAGGACTTACCGCACAGTTCACAGACCACTCCATATACTGCACGTTGTGATAACAAAACTTAATGAAATGATTTCTTGACACAGAAACAACATTGTGCTATAATTAGCATATAAACTCATAAATACTCATGAATTTGTCAACACACAAGAATACTTGATTAACAACTTGGGCGTTGCACGCTAATACATAATACAATACTTTGTTGAGCTTCAGCTCCAAAAAATTTTGCAAAACCTTTACAAAACCATAGCTTGAGCTCTCAAAATTCTTCGACTCCTCACAGCTACTGCTCCTGCTAACTATTGACTATGTTCTCTCTGTTCTGTATATTTATCGACTACTTATAGAATCAAACATATATAGACTAAAGACTGAAACTTCCTGAAGAAGCGAAATGACTCAAACAATTAATACAACAATAAATTTCGATTGACTCTCATCTGCATAATAGAGCTTGAGAAAGATAAATATCGGCTCAATAAATAAACTTCTTCTAACACTCTTGCTTGGCATGTCTCACAAAATAACGTCTTTGTTTTAGTGACAGAAAAAGTCTGCGTAAGCGTGAAGCTCATGACTTGTAATTAATATTTCCAACACTCCTCCTTAATTAGAAGTAGGTGAGTTTACAAAATACAAAATTTACATCAAAAAATTGAATAGACATGAAATTTCATACATCCGTTACTGCGTCGACTCCTAGACAACTATGTAGTTTCTGAAATGCATCTCTTACCAAAGATTTTGTAAATATATCCGTGACTTGTTCTTTATACCTGCAAAATTCTAAACAGATTTCTTTGTTATTCAATTCTCTAATAAAACGATACCTTGTATCAATGTGTTTTTTTTTTTGTGAAACACGTGATTCTTTGATAACATCATGGTTGAATTGTTGTCACAAAATATTGTAGTTGGTTTATGCTATTCCTGAAACAAATATTTTAACATTATTCTCATCCAAACTGCTTGACAAGCTACGCTTGTAGTTGGGACGTACTCATTTGGATGCACTACCTTTTCCTTTTTCATAACTGAACACACTTACTTCTTCACTTTCTACTTTGAATATAGTGTCAGATTGCACATCTTTTTCTTCATAGACAGTTTTTGATGTTTTTCTCTTCATGGATGGTTTTAATGTCAATGGAAACATTATGTTGCTTGTCATATGAATTCTTGCAATAAGTTGATTTCTTGGATATTTCCCCATAATCACAAAGTGATTATCTTCCATGTAGATTCTATATCCTTTCTGTAACAATTGTCTTGTGCTCATCAAATTATGCTTTAGACTAGAAACATAATAAACATCAGGCATAAATTTTTCCTCCCCTTGCTTAGTTAAAATATTTATACTGCCTTTTCCTAAGACAATGACTTGGATATCTGTTCCAAGTGTAACTTTAGTTTGGATTGACTTATCCAAACTAGAAAACAATTCTAAGTTTCATGTCATGAGATTACTACATCCTGAATCTAGATACCATGTGTCACAAGGACTTTCTTGAGCAACATTGCATTCAACTGGTGAGACATTTGGTATTACTTCAGCATGCGCCATAAACATAGGACTGGAGGAACTATTTGCATTATTTAACTGATTTTGACCTTGCTTGTTTTGATTATGCTGTCTCTTTCTGCACTCATATGCATAATCTCCATACTTTTTATAGTAATGACACTGAATCTTTGATTTATCAAATTATCTATGATTACTTGGATGACTGGTATTTGGGTTTTGACCTCTTCCACCAGTATTTCCAAGAATGCTACTGTGTTCACCTCTAATATAACTTCTTCCTCTACCTCTAGAGTTAGTTCTCCCCCTTCCTCTTCCATGACTTATAGATGATTGTGTGGAAAATGCATTTTCTAATGACATATTTGACCTATTCAATATGTGTTCATCATTAATGAGGGAAGCTTGCACTTCATCTATGTTAAACTTTATTCATGCGTATGCATGCAATGGAAGTTAAAACTAAAAACATACAAATACAATTCTTGAATTTTACTAGATTACCTTCGTATTTTTCCATTCTCTGGTGAATGACAATTTCTCATTTTCATGAACAAAATTGCCTAGAAATATGTCTCTAGACATCTGTCTTGAATGGAGTATTTATAACAAAATGGAAGCCAAAACTTTGCAAAATATGAAGCTTCAAAGATAACATAAAATTTAAGCTGGGATCTTCCATCCTCGGAAAGCAAATCCACGTGCCCACCGTCACTCATGTCAATGACGGTTGGCATGATTTTTCAATTAACCTTTCCTTATGTCTACTCAGGTAGTGAATAGATTTTGACATGGCAGAGTTGGAGTCATGGAGAAAAACTTATAACGTATTTTATTATATGAATTTGATAAAGTTAAAGTTAATTTTTACTTTGTAATTTCATTGACCTTCATATTTTCAGCTAACCACATAAAACAATCCAAACTATTATTCCAACATTGTCTTAATCGTTGGAATTAAGAAGAACGTGGGTTTCTTTCAGCATTTACAACATTGTTCCGAGCTTGGGAATCATTCCTCGGGCATTTTAAGGCTACCCACCTCCTTATTTTGTAAAAGCAGATTAGATTTTGGAAATGGGTAGTACTAAGGAGTCCCAACCTAGGAACATCAAGCTGATTTTGTTGGCGTTTCTGTCTACAACAAGCTATTGCAATTGCGTTGTGGAAACATAGATAGCGTGTATGTGAAACTTTACTACAAGTACATGTGCCCTTATAGTGCAAACTTCATAGTTAATTACCTTGAAAAACTCTTCACACATGGGTTTATTGATATTGTTGATTTGCACTTGATTCTGTACAGTAATGCAAGGATTGGCCCCAATGACAATATGAGTTGCCAGGAAATTTCTCATCCTCCTCTGAGAATGATATATTCATGAAATTATGGCCTAGAGAAATAAATTTTACATTTTTTCTCTAGATGTTTTTCAAAAGATTAATAAAGTCACGCTATTTTTTCATTTGTAAGGGCTCAATCCTTCCAAATTTAGTTTTGTTTATCTTCATTTGTAAGGACGAGCACGATAAAAATATTTGTGGCCGAAATCCAAAGCAATGAAATAAATAGACTTATGGATCTGGCATATATTATGTGACCATTGGCCTTAGTTCCAGTCCAACATTTCTTCGTACTATAAAAATAATTATAGCACTTCATCTTATTGCCCATCCCACAGTTATTTTACTTCGAAAATGAAGGATTGAAATGTTGCAATCCAACATTTCTTGGTATTATAAAAATAGTTATGGCTCAATCGGCCTTTCCTCCTATTCAACAATTTTTATCATAAAAATATGAATTTAATGATGCAATTTTTTATCATAAAAATATGGATTGAAATGATGCAATTTACAAAGATTTTTTTTAATGTATTTAACATAAAATATTTATGTTTTAATAAAGATACATATTTATGAGTTATTTTGAATGTAAGATTATAATTTTTGTGCTAAGTGGGTGTGGGAAGATCATGTGTCTTGTAGGCTACCTTTTGGGATGAGATTCAGTAATTGGGAGGCAGGGACTAGTTGCTTCGCAACTAATTCACTTGTTTTCAAGTAGCGATCAATCCCTAATAAGGAGAAATTTAGCCTGATATTATTGCATATGTATATTTGAGTGGGTAAGTCTATATAATCCAAGTGTTTCGGGATTTTTTCAGCAAGGTGAATCCATTTATGCATTAAAAATGCAATTTAAAAACAAAAACAATTGCAAGTTTACTTATGGACAACACACACAAAAACAACTGCATTATAATTTTACTTGTGTTTTTTCTATAAATAGATGCATTTTCGATAGAAGCCAACATCCTTCATTTGTTGTTTGCATAGTTGAGTTTGTATTTTTTTAGTTTGATTGTGTCACGGTGGAGTTGCAAGAAACCGTTAATGTCTAGTTTCGTCTTTAAAATGGCCCGAGTTGAGGAATTGTTAGAGTTATTGAACACTCTAATCCTCGCTTCTGTGGCC
This sequence comes from Picea engelmannii, assembly GCA_009831015.1. NCBI lineage: Eukaryota > Viridiplantae > Streptophyta > Pinopsida > Pinales > Pinaceae > Picea > Picea engelmannii. Next base: position 134,033 of record ML802355.1, read on the forward strand.
AAAGACACACTGCTGCAAACTCAGACTTGACTTCTTCACGATGCTCTTGAACAAAAGAATATTCAACAACATTCTAAACTAGTCCTTGCTCAGAACCCTCTTTTCAAAGATGATGAAAATGACGATGTCAATTTAGATCAACAACCAATGCAACAACAACTCAGTGAGACAACCCCAGATTCAAGTACATATCACGTTCAACTTTCTCTTTCCAAGTGGATCATCAGACCTTGGGAAGAAATTAGAAATAACAAGAACGAAACTAATATTGGATATGAAAAGGATGTCACCTTTCATATTCATGATTACACCAAACTGATCCAGTTCCAGAGTGTTGGATTGCTACAAGATGGTTCACATTCACCTACTCCATTTCAAGAGACGTTTAAGAAATTCCAACATTTTCAACAAGTTGGCCACATGGAAGATCAGTGCTTCGATCTCCATTCTTGTGAGAATTGCGGACAATAAAATCATCCTTCAAACAGATTCTCTAACATGAAGAAATCTGCAAGAGTAAAGAACCACTATGGGTGGATCCCTTCTTGGCGATGGCCATCAATAACCAAGAAGATATCTTAGTCATACTGTAGAATTCATTCTCGAGTAATGACACATCTTGCAGTGGAAATATTTTTGTCTTCAGAAGACACCACCTTCCAACTTCTAGCTAACTTAGGAAATGTTTTGGGAACCATTGAGCCTAGAGCAAGGTTCTAGAGTTTGTGGTCATCCTTAAACCACCAGATTGGTTTTGGTATTCTTTAAACCACTGCAACCATTTAGTAGAAGACATTGGCTTCTACTATCCATTCAGTTTATGGTCATCCAAAAAACACCATATTCAGAGAGCACATTCGGCCATTCGTAGCTGAAAACTTCTAGATTTTTGTTGCCCACTTCCAGACTTCAACTCTCTTCTTGGACTCATATAAGCCCCTTCAGATTGGGGGGGGGGGGGGGGGATGTTGGAAACCTAATCCACTAGGATTATGGTATTAGTCACTTTCATAGGAATGTGAAAGGTCAAGTGACAATGTAACAATTGTCGGGAGTCGAAGAGGCCTTGGAATACGAATCCAAAGGTCAAGACTATGTATGTATACATGTATGATATTGATGAATAAAATGCACTTCACACCTATCCTATTCCAGGAGTTCCAACACGTATAATGTTTGCAAAGATAAAAATCAAATTCTCTCACATGTACAATGTCTATATCTACTATAGTACTAGGAAGAACATTGCCATATCTTGTGTGTGGCTTCTCCTTGAAAGGAAAAAGTTTAGTGTGTTTAGCTCTGCATGCTAAAATGAATGAAATTGCAAGGTTGAAATGCATGTTTTGGTTTATGGATTCCTTCATATTTCTTAGCTCAAAGTCAAAAAGCATGCAACAACCTTCACTTGCACCACTTCTAAAAAAGAGGATCTTACCGAGAAGTTGTTTGTTTATGCAAATGCATTTTTTTAGCATCTCACACATTTCTCCTACATTTTCAATCATTCCGGCTTGTTGTATCCGCATTTTAAATTTGATTTTGGCCAAATAACGATTACAATCCAGCCAATTGATGTTGCCAACCACTATTGCATTAGAAGGCAAGTCTTTATGTGGTCCATGGGCTACATGAACACCAATAATCATCACAGGATCAGAATGCCCGAATCCGAGTGATTTACAAAGGGGATTTTCATGAAGAGCAACATTGTTCCCACCTACTTTTTCATTTATCTTCATTACTACTAGCACAACCACAAACTCGTGGCTGGTAAATGCCAAAAGGTTCGACTTACACCACCTCCTAACACAAACCCTCCGTTGACAATGAATCCCAACCTTCCAACCACCGCAAAGATTCCTCAATTTTTACAAAATAATCCATCCAACAATTATGCTCACCGTGAATCCATGCTTCCGCTCAAAGTCGGAGGAAAACCTTGTAGATGCAAGCTATGAATAAGAGGCATCGCACTTGACCAATTGTATAGCACCTGTAATATGAATAAAAATACGAGATGAATATCTTCATGCGGAGAGCATTAGGCTATGCCCTTGGAATGAAACACTCAAGTAATATGAAATCCGTGGATAGTTAAGAAAATCTGCGGTAGAGAATGGGCAGACAGCTGAAACGCACGGAAAACTGAAACACACCGATAATAGAAAATCTATGGCTAATAATTCAAAGGTGGTAATATCAAAGGTTAATCATTTAAACGTGGCAATCAGATGGTGATACAGTAATTTCTTAATATGATTAGGTAAATGTTAAAAAGTAAACAAGTTAACAAATGCATTTTAAAATACAAGGAAGTTATGAAGAGTAAATCACATTCATTGATTTTGGAGGACAACTAAGAATATATCAACATCTTTAATTGTTAGCCATCAGATTAGAATTTTAGATTAAAAGGTGATTAATTGTGCTCATTGTCAATAGGTGTACGCCTTTCGGCGTAAAAATGGCTAAATGTTTGGAAGATTTATTTTCATTAGGATACTTGCATCTACTCATGTGTTGGAATAAACAACATTGCATTAACAATCATCATTTGATGTCACATATTAACTTCAGGTAGTTGTAGCCAACATGCATCCCATTCTCTATGCCACATATCAAGATTTGTAGCTCACCTTTAGTTTGGCTATGAATGTTGTGAAATATTTATCGAAGTCGAAAATGATCACAAATCTTTTCCATGCTATCATACTCACATACAAGGGGCTCCTCGTTCATGTATACTCCCATATCTATACACTTTCATAGTAATAATTGCTAGAATTTCTCCACTCTACTTCTTTTCCTCATATCATTCCCATTACTCCAATTAAAAGTGATAAGACCCCAGTTTTGAATGCACTTTCCATCGAAAACATGACTCTTGCCAAGTTTCCATGGTCTATCATCCCATCTAGGACAAACATAATGGTTATCCCCAAGCTTCAACAAGGAGGTTCGAGCACTTTACCTATAACCCGAGTCATATCGACACCCACAGTTATTTGAAACTCCTTAGTAGTCATATCGACGCCCACAGTTATTTGAAACTGCTCAGTAATAAGACTGACTTTAACACTCAAATTGGTTGTGCCCAAAAATCCCTTGTCCCACAAAAAAAAAGATCTCATACACCAATTTGATGTCTAACTTGGTGGTGACCTTAAAATTAGATTATTATTATTATATTATTTAATTTATCAATACTTCAAAGATACAATTAAATTTAAAATAATTTATTTTATTATAATTATAATAATATTTTTTTATTAAAAATAAAATAAACTTGAAAAATAAAATATTATTTTATAATAAAATATATAATTATAAAATAAACTTAACATTAATTTCAAATATTTTAAGCATTTATAAATTTATTCTTTCTTTTTTACTCTTCTAAATTAAAATGAATTTATAATGGGATTTCCTAATAGAAAAATATACCATCTTCTTTAGCCATTATGTCATTGATCATTTCCAATCATTTTTCCAATGGTGGGCATCTCTGCATTCTTGAAATTTCTCTAGAGCGAGACCTACTACGACAGTCTTTGTGACCAACGCAAATCTCAGAAAATTCTAAAGGAACATAGTGTGGCTTTGCTTGATTCCTGCTCACATCCACACAAGGCCAGAGCTTGAAGCGGATATCAAGGCCATACTTCTGCTTGAATTTATCTACGAAACCCACCATGGAAATTTCAGAAGAGATATCTCCAACTGCTTGGTTTCTAAGCCTCTGAAATTTGTATATATCACGAGTACACCCATGGATGGCCATGAGTTTCAAATCACGAAGATGTCTCCACATTGTAAATGTCATTTACGGATATAATTTAATAAAGAAAGGCTATTTTAACGACGTCCATGTGCATGGCCATACAGGCAGTAAAAGCAAAAAGAAAGCTAGCTAAAACCAAATTTGTGTGACCTGGTGAAAAAACCAAAACATAGAATAGTTAGACAAATTTGACCTGTAATAAAACAATTAACACCTCATTTTTAATAGTTAATTTAACATTTAAATTTTATGAACATAGGTCAAAATTAAGAAAAATTTGACCCCTAATAAAATAATTAACACCTCATTTTCAATAGTTAATTTGACATTTAAATTTTATGAACATAGGTCAAAATTAATTACAAATAATTAACACCTCATTTTCAATAGTTAATTTGACATTTAAATTTTATGAACACAGGTCAAAATTAATTACAAATAATTAACACCTCATTTTCAATAGTTAATTTGACATTTAAATTTTATGAACACAGGTCAAAATTAATTACAGTGTAGGAGTGTTCCACCCAAATCTTTTCTTTGTTTTTTTCTTAATCATTTCAACATATGTATTATGGTTGATCTTCTCTGTGTAATTAATTACAATGTAGGAGTGTTCCACCCAAATCTTTTATTTGTTTTTTTCTTAATCATTTTAACATATGTATTATGGTTGATCTTCTCTGTGTTATAGGGAGACATACCAAGTTTGTATTTGGTATGTAGTGCGATCACTACAATGAAAAGCTAAATGACCTAGCCGGTTCAAATGAAATATAAGCTTTAATAAAGATTGTAAGGTTGTATTTTGTTAAGTGCATTGTAAGTATGGGTTACATTTTCATGTCATTTATGGACTTAATACATTGAATTAATTTGGGTGCAGTGTGTTTATCCTTTATCCCTAATTTTCTCTTAAAACTATTACACATGAAAGAAAGCCACAAATAACACTATGAATTTGTATAAAACATAAAATAAAGGGCATTAAAAATTTACCATGTCATAAAAAAAATCGATAGACAAGGAGGATTTGAAATTCTAGGCCTGCTTGTTATGTTCATAGTGGTTAATAATGTTTTTCATGATTATGATCTTCATCATGTTGATGATATATGGATGACCATTGTGAAGGTGTGATTTGCTATTAATTTCATGGAATTGAGTTGAGCTAAGGTGATACTAAGCATTTAAAAGGAACTTGGTGCAGAGTGAAAAGAGTGCAAGGAGCCATTGATGTAGGAGCATATCTCCCGAGTCAACATTTTTGTAAAGACCTTAGGAGGTCTTGGGCTCCATTTGCTAAGTTAAAAGTATTTTCTTAAAAGTTTGTAAAATGTTCTAGAAGACTCTAGATTAAGCCACATAGGAAGAGTTTGTTTTGATTACTTGTGATGTAATGTAATTGAAACTGCCTTGTTAGCAGATTTTGAGGCTTTAGAGAGATACTAGGAATAAGTGCATATCCTAATTGAAAGATATTAGGATTTGAGTTAAATCGATGGCTTTGTTTTGTGTAGATATTGTAAGCTTGTAGGCATAGTTGATAGGAGGGGCCACGATTTCCCAAATTATGTAATCAGGCCAAGGAGGTCGAGATCGATTTAATGAAGTTAGTATGTTTACGCCTCAAACATTGTGTAGGAACGATTTTGTGCTTAATCTATGTAAGACTGAGATTAAGACTGAATGTGGTCGAATGATGGTGGATAAGTCTTAAGGTGAATTTGTCAAGAGTGATAGTATTTTTCATGGATGAATGAGGTTATCATTTATATACATTTTAAGTGGGAATAATGGTTAAGAACATGTCTTTCTTCCTAAGAGGTCACAATTATTAGGCAACAAAAGCATAAACAAAGCATAAACAAGCAATAAACAAAAAACAACTATCTTACAATATAACACAATGATTTACGTGGAAACCCAATATGGGAAAAAACCACGGGGCAATGATAATCAATATTATTATTATTCAAGGGAGAATTAGAATAGCCAATATACGCATACAACCATCCTCTCCTCTCCTACACACTGCACACCACTGTATTGCATTCTACACCTCTATGGGTATGCTTGTTATATAAGATCAATTATACAGTTAAACAAACTCATTACAACTTGATCCATCAGTTACAGAACCTTTTCATTGAAGTGTGCATGCATGCACAATCTAAATTTAGTTGATGTGCATGCAATCACATGGGAAATTGGTTGGCACGTTTTCAACAATCTCCACCTTGAAAAAAATTTACCTGATATATCATGCTCGAATTAATTCATCACCTTTTTCTCAAGTCAAGAGAAGCCAAACACCATCGTATCTTCTCTAACAAAACTGGTTTCATAAACATGTCTGCATAATTCACTTTTGTATGGAGATTTTCCAGAGCCACTCCCCCTTCACCAACAACCTGTCTTACGAAATGGTATTTTATAGAAATATACTTCATCTTACTCTGATAAGATGGATTTCTAGCCAAATGAATAACACTTTGACTATCACAAAATACTTTCACCTTGTCCTGCATCCTTCCAAGCTCACACAACAAACCTTTTAACCAAATTTCCTCCTTGCACGCATGTGAAGAAACCATATATTCTGCCTCAGTAGTGGATAAAGAAACTATGTTTTAAATCTTTTACAACCAACTAACATGCCCTCCTGCAAGAGTAAATACATATCCTGAAGTGGATCTCCTTTTGTCCAAGTCACCTACAAAAATATGAATCTACATAACAACAAACTGAATCACTGGAACCATCATAGGTGATACAATAATTACTTGTGCCTCTATGGTACCAAAGCACCCATTTCACCATTTCCCAAGGCTCTTTACCTGGATTTGTCATGTATCTACTGACAACACCAACTGCATGTGAAATATCTGGTCTAGTACTCACCATCACATACATCAAACTTCCTACTACATTAGCATATGGTACACGAGACATATAATCCTTTTCTTTGTCATTACTAGGACATAAACATGAATAAATCTTGAAATTTGAAGCCAAAGGGATTTCTACAGGTTTCAAATTATTCATACCGAATATCATAAGTGTTTTCTCCACATACTTCTATTTTGATAACCACAACTTACCATTTTTACTGTCTCTGTGTATCTCCATGCCTAATATTTGTTTTGTTGCTCCTATATCCTTCATATCAAACTCCCTAGCCAATTGATCCTTTAACCTGTTGATTTCAACCATACTTTTTCTTGCCACAAGCATATCATCAACATATAACACCAAAATAATTAATATGCCATTTTCCAACTTTTAAAAGTAAACACAGTGATCATATTCACTTCTTGTAAAATTTAGGCTCACCATGTAAGAATCAAACTTCTTGTACCATTGCCTAGGAGACCGCCTTAGGCCATACAATGAATTCTTGAGTTTGCAAACAAACCTCTTATTGCAATCCTGAACAAACCCTTTTGGTTGTTCCATATATATATCCTCATCCAAACCTCCATGTAGAAACGTTGTTTTAACATCTATTTGCTCTAACTAAATATCAAGTAAAGTAATGCTAACACAACACGAACTGAAACAAGCATCACAACTGGTGAAAATATTTCATGAAAATCAATACCTTCCTTTTGAGAATACCCTTTTGCTACCCATCTTGCTTTATACCTTTCAAATTTATCATTAACACCCTTTTTCAGTTTGTAGACCCACTTGAAACCGACAACCTTCCTGTCCTCTAGATGTTCTAATAGGTCCCATGTTTTATTCCTCTCTAAGGCATCCATTTCTTCTTTCATAGCTTTTTTCCATTGAGCACTTTTAAATACCTTAATTGCTTCTTGATAACAATTAGCTTCTCCATCAATAGAAACCAAAGCCACAGATGGAACATAATCATCATACCTTTTAGGAGGATTCCTAACCCATGTAGATCACCTTAGAGATGGTTGAGGCATATCCTTACTTTCCTGGATATTTTCTACATCTTCATCTTCCTCTTCTGAAACTTCTTCATGATCCTCCCTTTTTGAAGATGTATGAGTTTCCAACTAAATTTGTTGAACTTGCGGTGCATGTTCTTGTCTCACTTCAACATCTACCAGTTATGATTTTAAGAGCGAGGATTCATCAAATACTATATCTCCTCTTATGATGAGTTTGTGGGAAGTAGGATCCCCCAATTTGTACCCCTTAACTCCATCACCATAACCAAAAAATACATATCTTTTTTATCTAGGATCTAACTTAGAATTTTGATATTTAGAAATAAGAGCATAAACATCACAACCAAATATTCTTAGATTTGAATAATCACATGAATGACCTGTCAATACCTCTTCTGGAATATTACAGTTTATTGTAGTTTATGGTGACCGATTTATCAAATAGCATGCTATAAGAACTGCTTCTGCCCACAATTCCTGTTGCAACTTGGCATTATTGATCATGCTCCTTGCTCTCTCTAGAAGAGTCCTATTCATGCGTTCAACAACACCATTTCGCTGAGGAGTATAAATTGTGGTCTTATGTCTTTTGATCCCACCTTCCTTGCAATAGTTTTCAAATTTCACAAATGTGAACTCACCTCCATTATCTGTTCTTAAACACTTGATTGACCTCTCAATGCTATTTTCAAGCAAAGCTCTGAATTGCTTAAAAGTATTAAATACATCAACTTTTATTTTAAGTAAATAGACCAAAACCTTTCCAGAGTAATCATCTATAAATATAAAAAAAATATGATGATCCTCAAAAAGAAATTATAGGGGATGGTCCCCAAACATCTGAATGAATGTAATCAAGAATACCTTTTCTTATATGTCTTCCTGTTTTAAACTTTTGTCTACATTGTTTCCCAAAAGCACAATACTTGCATAAGTTCAAATTTAGAAACTTTAAACTTGGAAGTGACTTACAATCAACCAATACCTTAAGCCCTTTCTCGCTCATATGAACCAATTAATGTCTCTCCATCAAGTTGTAGCCTGAAAGCAATTTTGTAAAAGAACTTTTTATTAATGAGAAAAGAGTTGGTGGTTTTCCCTGTTGGGTTCCACGATAAAATCTTGTGTTCATAAGGGTTTGTTGTTCATCATATATTTCTTAATTGAATAATTAATATGT
>ML802355.1:143812-185010 GCA_009831015.1 Picea engelmannii
GGCCCGTTGAGGAGAATAAGGGGAGGATCTTTCGAGATTAGGAGGCAGTTGTGTTCGAATTCTTGGTTTCATCAAGAGATCCCTGATCTAAGGAGAAGGTTCCCAACTTGTTCCAAAGATAACTCAAGAGGTTAAGCTCTTCTTAACCTATATAAATAGGCTCTATGTTGGTGGAAAGGGGCGAAGAACTGAAGATATGAAACGTATGATCTTGGAGGAAACTCACAGTCAGCCAAAGGAGAGTGATCAATGAAGCTATTGTTCTTCAGGTTGTGGATATTTCAGGCAAGGGTTAGACGAAGAGGATTTGATGAAGCTGCCACATTTGCATCTACGATTGTAAGTACTGTTGTCGTTATTCTCATCAATATGACACGCTTGGCCTGTTTCTTTCTAGTTTGTGTCTAATGTTACATGAACTTATCATTTATTGATAGATCCGTTTTCAAGCTAATATCAATAGAGTAGGAAGTGGTCGTATCTTGCTTTGTCCACAGAACTCAGCAAGGAGCAAAGGATTGGAGCGCAACTCGGAGCGTGCAGGGACAAACGTCGATAAAAGGTACTTCTATCATCCTTCCTTCTCATGTGTTAGTTTAGATGGATTGGAAAGGAAGTCAGTGTCCATGTTAAGCATTTTATGTCTAGAGTTAGGGTCAAGCTCTTAGAGGCAATCTACCTATCCACAGGGAGATTTTCCTACAACAGAAACTGGGGACTCCACTGAAGAGATAGCCTCAAATCGAAACTTCTTGTTTGGATTTTTCTCCTCATTGACCTTGTTCTATCCCTTGATTGTTTCAGACCTGGTTCACTCCTCTTTTGATTAGTTTCATGAGCTCATTGTCTCCTTACCCCATCATACTCAGCATAATTGTCGAATTTGAATTTCAATTTTTGGAATTTTTTGACATTTTTTGGAGTTTTAGTCCTTGGCGCCCCTATCCTAGTGTTAATAGAGCGCCAACACTCCCCCATAACTCTGCACAGAGCGCTATAATGCTCCTTTCCTTTGGAAACAGAGCACCAACCCTCTTTGGCCCAAAAAACCCTCCAGAACTTCCTTTTTCAGGGTTTGCCTCTGTGTCTCTTTTGCCGAGTGACCTAGTGAGTCAATTTTTCTTCCTTTTCAGTCTTGACATCTATCTTTCTTGAAGAATAAACATCTTGTTAGTGGGATCTTGTAGCCTTCTTCACTATTTTCATTGAGTTTTTCCTGTTGAGTGAAGTTTGAAACCCATGCATTGTTTTTCTCTCCTCATCAGCTGAGTAGAAACCTTGGTGAAGGTCATCGAAGGCCTACAGACCTCTTTATCTCGATTTCAGTCAAGGTCATTGTTCTTCAACTTTTTCTTTTGGGTGTGAATTTTGTTTTCCTCTTTGATTGTTTCTTTTCTTTCTCTTTTTCGTTTCGATTTCTACGAAAGGGTGTATTGTTTGTGTGACTTTTGCTTGTGCTAGTTTAGTTTTCATTCATACCAAGAAGATAATTAGCAAGACAAGCATTGCGTTGTATTGATCATCACTCATACGCAAACAATAAAAGACATCTTTATGATTGATTGTGCATATTAGAAGGCATTTAAAAGTTTTTGCATTACATCAGGATTTGATTGAGAAAAGAATCGTTTGAGGGAATTCCTTATTTGTGCTTGATTAGTGAAATAACTCTCTCTCTCCCTTAGATAGATGTTCATCGAAAGGAAATGATTGCTTATCATGTTTGATGCACTCTTTGGGTCTGAGTCATAATTCCATTTGTTTCACTTCCATGCACCCCTTTGCATAATGAACAACCATAAAAATCAACGCTAATTAAAAGTTATCTAGAACTTTTTCTTTTCTAGGATCCTCCACCAACAATAGACTAGGCTTAGTACTTTGGATTAGGGCTGTGAGCATAACTCTCCAAAGTTTCCAAAACAAACAGTAGCATCCTAAGTTAGGGAGAGTCAAATCTAGTTATCGTATAAGTCTAGCTGGGATGCCCCTCTCGCACAGGGGTTATGCACGAGGTCACATTCGGGTGAGCTACGGGGACTAACCCTCCGTGGTTTAACTGATTGTGGTGGTCAGATTGTATTATGGAGATCACTTTGAGGTAAATCCACAATTACTGCGTGGAAGCCTTTTAGTTGATTTCGGGCTTTATACCATGCCCGTACGTTCGGATCGGACTGTCGACTGTTCCCGCCCAGGGGCTGACTGTGAATTGGTAACTTTAGTGACCATAATATTTAGGGTCTTACACAAGGTGACGGTGATGGGAAGTCTCACTGTACCTGGAGAAGACATTGGTCAAACTCACTCGGGCTCCTTGGAGGGTAAATCCATAATTACTGCGTGGAAGCTTGCACCAAGGCATAAGTCCATTAAGCAAGTCGCCATTGTAATTGTTCCACCCTATCCCCGCCCCTTCTGGACTTGATCACGTGACGTTGGATTTCATCACCAACTAGTACGGTCATCAAAAGAAGGTCATGTTTGCTTGGTTGTGATTCTTAGATTTTTTTAGCGTGTGCTATTTCTTTTCGTTAGTTGGCCATAGATTTCTTTCCCCGACTCTTTTCCGCCAACATCGATCCTCCACGCCCCTCGCAGAGGCTATAGGGACTTCCTCCAGAAAATATGGAAGGAAACACCCCTTTACCCCCTCATTCTACGGAAGAATCCCCTCAACAGAGTGAGGTTCATAATACTACAACTTCTTAGGAAGAAGTTCCCATTCCTTTGGAGAATTTTCGAATTGTCTCAGAATCTCCGGAAGCTTATCGCATTTCGGAGGGATACGAATGACAGATCCTCCACCCGAATTCCGCTAGAGAATTTGTTGTCATCAATCCTTTTGACATTCTGGTCGGGTCTTCTCAAAAACCTTTAGCTAGTGACCCTTTTTGGACTGTGGATGTTGTTCGGAGTCCACCACACTTGGTGCGAGATCCTTATGGAACAGGGGAAGGTGACGATGCACCTTTTTCCTACACTATACCCCCAAATCACTTCACCGGTACTACCACTTTTACAGCCACACCACCCGTTGGTCCGAACATACCGTCCATTGGCCCAAGGTCTACTATCCCCCTCCAGACGAGCCATTCGACAATGGCCCCACACATTCCGACCATCCCCGCTGGCAATGCGGTAGTTAATCAAGCCTTGATTGGCACACCTGTAAAACCGATACCTACACTCCCTTTTGGATTCAGGGCATTGAACGCTTCCACTACCACCACTGCCCATACCACTACCCAAACTATACCAGAAAGTTCCATACCTATCCAGCAACCTGGAGGGACTGGCCTTGGTGGTCCTAACTTGATCGGTGGCACCGGTCAGTCATTTACATCTGGCTCTCAGATCCTGGGAACTCTACCTCAAACTGGGGGGCATCCTCCCTTCGGAGGAAAAATTCCATTCAGAGGGAACCCTAATCCTGGGGGGCATCCTCCCACCGGAGTAGAAATTCCATTCGGGGGGCACCCTCACGCTGGGGGGCAGCCTCAATCCAGAGTACACCATCAACCACAAGGACAAAATGTGTCCTCCACACCCAATCCGTGGAGCGTCCCTTTTCAAGGAAACCCACATGCCTCCACGGGACAAAATGTTCAAACTCTGCAACAACCCCCTTATGGACAAATGCCAAACCCACCCTATAATCCACAAAACCCATCCGGTTATCCTCCGCTCACAAACACTTCTCAAAACATTTCAAATTCTATGTACCTTGGACAAAACCAACCTCACATGAGAGGGCCCACGAGTTATAATTATCCACATAACCCAGTATTGGGCCCCACTGGTGTCCCTCTGCCACACGAGCATTACCCACAGGTTAACCGACAACTACCTTTTCTAGCCACCCTGGACCTTCCAAACTTGTCTCGGTTAACGAATGATCCCATCTGTCATTCTCCGGTTTGGCCAGCCATTCCAACTAAACTTCCTTCTGATATCCCAAAATTCGACAGAAAGCCCGGAGAAGACCCAAACAACTAGGTGATGACCTTCCATTTGTGGTGTTCATCCAACTCCCTCATGGACGATTCGATTTGTTTGCGTCTTTTCCAACGAACGCTCACGAGTTCCGCAGCGAAATGGTATATTGAATTACCAGGCGCATCTTTTCACGATTTCAACTCCCTTGCCATGTCCTTCCTCACACATTTTCAACTACCCATTTGATACGAGACGAGTACTGAACTATTAACCTCTCTTCGTCAGACAAATTCCATACATATCTCCGATCATATCCATGAATGGAGACGACGATGAAGGCTAATCAAAGCGGTCATTCCCGACCAATTGTTAGCAGAATGGTTCACGAAATCACTATTACCCCAGATTGCTCGTGATGTTGCCATGGGTGGCATAGTCACCGAGGAAGAAGCCATCACCCGAGCTCAATACTTAGACTTGGTCTATTCACAATTCGGTACTCTATATGAGTTGATACCGAACGCTACCTGTGCCACCAACGATCCATCTAAACCATCGACTTCTTCACATGCAGATGGAGTTATTAGCTCGATCAAAACTCAATCTACTACTCAGTCTACTGGAACAATCCAATGGCCCGCTTCCACGGCTGCTCCCAGTTCGACTACACCCTCTTCTACCCCACCTGAAACTCATATCTCTGATGTGAATGTGGTCCAGTCAACCCCTTCACAACAACTCGGGGGCAAGAAGAAAGCGAGAAACAAACCAAATAAGAACGACAACAATAAGCAACCCAAGACCCAACCGCAAACCCCTGCTGCCAGAAAACAACCACAACGAAAACCAAAATTCCCATGTCTCATTTGTGGTGACGATCACCACACTCGAGATTGCCCACATCACGATGAAGTGGCCAAACTTTTCAATGGAAATTCACAACCCGCTGTGTTCACTCATCCTTTTCCGCAGCAACAATCTTTGGTTGCACAAACCCCCACGCCGGGGGGCAGTTCCAACCAACCCCATGATGAGGCCTCGACAAGTGCCCACATTTACATGTTTAACGGAGTTAATCTAACAACTCACTCTGCGACATATGACACACCAGTTAAACTTGATAAGCCAAAGATCGCTAACGATTCTGTGATAGACCCGTTACCATCCACCGTCGATCCTCCATCTGTTAGCCCTCCATCCAGGCCACTCCAGATTGAGAAACCTTCTTTCGACTCCATCCTATGCCCTCCTAAGAGCACCATCCGAAAATCTACATTCAATCCTAATTCACGGGCTGCCCAAAACTACAATATCATAGAAGATTTGGCCCAAGCCCCATGTGCCATGTCCACCTTGGAAGTTCTACAACACTGTCCCAACCAACGTAGAACGCTCTTAGCTACTATTAGTGCTTTCGATCCCGAGTCATCAAACTACCTCACATTTAATCTGGATGATCATCAACCGCGACTCTCCCACTAGATAGCTTTCCAAATTGATGTGATTGTTCACAATCAACAAATCCACCGAACTATCCTGGATGAGGGAGCCTCCACCTGTGTCATGTCTCTAGCCTGTTGGAAAGGATTAAAATCACCTTCCCTTAACAAATCCGCTACCATGTTACATTCCTTTAATGGACGAGGTTTTCATCCTCATGGATTATTACAATCCTTATCCGTTCAATTGGGCGGAAAAACTGTTACTGCTAACGTCGAGGTGGTTGATGCCCTCCTCGATTACAACCTACTACTTGGAAGAAGTTGGTTCTACGCTATGACTGTCGTCGCCTCATCGGTGTTTCGATGTGTACAATTCCCCCATCAAGGAAAAAATGTCACCATTGATCAGCTCGATTTTTGTACACCCGATGCTCGCATCCCTGCTACCAACATCATTCCCTTTCTGGGAGACCACCCAGTTACATATGAAAGCGTTGGTGTTGGCTTATTGAAAGATTCTATCCTCATCGGTACCTTCCCTACACCACTTCCACCTACCGCACATCATATTGTCGCTGTCAATATGATTTCAACTATGCCTTATCAATCCTTTGAATCATCAGACCCTTGGGTTGTGCCTAGTCCTTTGGAATTCGATGTGCTCGGGAACACAATGACACTGAGCCCAACCGAGGCCACATACGTAGATATTCAATCTACTTCTCCCTCTCCAAACACTTCACATTCATTAGCACCTGATACTTATTCGGTGCCCTCATGGTTAGATTCCCTATCATCTGCAGTTGATTACATTTCCCAAATTTTTCCTTCAAATGAATCTATCATGGAATTTCTTAGCATTGACGATCTACCATGGGATGACAACCACCATTGATCCTCTTTTCTTCCATATTTGGAATAAATCCAAGACATACGATCTGTCTTCCCACCCGATGTTACGGAAGCTCCGCAATCTCCTATCCTCACACAAGATTATCTCTCTAAGGGGAACATGGGTAACATCTCTACTATGGCCACGATTGACATTTCAGTCAAAGAAGGTGTCGTGGAAAACATCAACCTTGGTGCTAATTGTACACCCGATTAAGTGGATTCTTACACCTTTTTATTCAAATAATTCTGCGATGTCTTCGCATGGAGTTACGAGGAAATGCCAGGGATCGACCCTTCCATCGTCGTACACAAA
The DNA here is from genome assembly GCA_009831015.1 of Picea engelmannii. NCBI lineage: Eukaryota > Viridiplantae > Streptophyta > Pinopsida > Pinales > Pinaceae > Picea > Picea engelmannii. The sequence goes on from ML802355.1 coordinate 150,401, forward strand.
ATCAAAACTTACCCTGATGCGAAATCGGTTCGGCAAAATCTTCGCCCGGTTCATCCCAAGAAAATCGCAGCCATAAAGGCAGAAGTTGAGAAACTTCTAAAATCTGGCTTCATCTATCCCGTCCCTTTAACCAAATGGGTCTCCAACCTTGTTCTGGTTGCTAAGAAACAAGGGACCATCTATGTTTGCATTGACTATCGAGACCTCAACAAAGCTTGTCCTAAGGACAACTACCCTATGCCCTTTATCGATCAAATCATCGATAATTGCGTGGGGAGCGCAATCTTTTCTTTCATCAATGGATTTTCTGGATATAACCAGATTGAAATCTTGCCTACAGATCAACACAAGATCACCTTCATCTACCCTTGGGGAACTTTTTCCTACCGAAAGCTACCTTTTGGCCTTAAACATGCTGGAGCCACTTTCCAGCGAGCCATGTTGTATGATTTTCATGACATTAAACATATAGTAGAACCATATCTCGACGATTTACCCGCACATTCATTAAATTGATCTGATCACATTGATCATTTACGCGCAATTTTTCTGCGATGTAGGTTCTACCGTATTCATCTGAACCCACACAAATGTATTTTCGCTGTCGAATCCGGTCGACTCCTCGGTTTCATTGTCTCCAAAGATGGGATCAGGTTGGATCCCTTAAAGATCAAGGCCATCGTTTCATCTGCAATTATGCCGAGATCACTAAAGGATTTATGCGGTTACTACAAAAGAATGTCCCTTTCATCTGGGATGACGTAGATCAACGGTCATTCGACGCTCTCAAGCACACTTTGACCCATGCACCTTTTTTACATCCCCCTGAATATACAAAGGATTATATCCTTTACTTGGCTGCTTCCACTTCCACCATCGCAATGGTGTTAGTCCAAGAAGACCCCAACGACGAAGAACATGTGATCTATTATCTGAGCAAGAGCTTATCTGGTCCCGAACTCAGATATTCGCATGTTGAGAAACTGGCTCTGGCAGCCGTCATCACTGTCCAAAGGTTCCGCCACTACATCTTATTACGCACCACCACGGTAATCGCAGACTTCAACCCCATGTACCACATCCTGACACGTCAAGTACTTGGGGGCAAATATTCAAAATGGATTGTTATTATTCAAGAATTCGATCTCGAGTTTACAAAGGCTAAAGCCAAAAAATCCCTTGTGTTTGTCGAGCTTATCTGTGCTCTCCCTCGTGATGATGAAAACATCGAACCTAGATATTCTCTCCCCGATGAATCTCTCCTCCTCATCAACACCTCTGATCCTTGGTACAGAGACATCACCTTTCTAGAATGGCCATAGCCCAAAAAATCCTACATGCCAACTACTTTTGGCCCTCGATTTTCAAAGATTATATCGAGGGTGTCAAAAAATGCCCACCCTGCCAAATATTTAACAAGAACGCACACACCCACCCTATGGCGCTGCACCCTATCATCGCCATCGGCCCCTTTGCCAAATGGGGCATCGATATCATGCAGTGTAAGCCTACCTCAGCCGGGGGGCATGGTTACATCATCGTCACCATCGACTACTTCACCAAATGGACTGAGGCTATGCCTACCTTCCTGAATGATGGTCGTACGACAACTCTATTCCTCTTCAACCACATCATAACTCATTTTGGTGTACCACGTGTCATCGTCACTGACCATGGTGCACACTTCAAAAACCAGATGATGAGCGAGTTACATGTCAAATTGGGTTTTCGTCATGAAAACTCATCCTCTTACTACCCCCAAGCAAAAGGACAAGTTGAGGCCATCAACAAAGTCCTAAAAACCATGATCCAACGCATGGTAGGGGAAAACAAAACATCGTGGCATTTACAATTGTTCTCCGCTCTCTGGGCCTATCGCACCTCTGTGAAAACTTCAACTAGATTCACTCCTTTCCAGTTGGTCTATGGCATTGAAGTTGTCCTACCGATTGAGTGCGAGATTCCATCACTCAAACTAAAAGTAGAACTCCTGCCTCATACTTCTGCTGAAGAAGAACGATTTTTGTATCTATCCAAACTGGACGAAACACGTCGTGATGTTTCTTTCGCCAATGAGGCACATAAAAAAAAAATTAAAAGTCAATATGACAAATCCGTCCACCCTCAGACTTTCACGGAAGGAGACTTAGTCCTTGTTTATGACCAAGCTCATGATAAATTGGGGACAGGAAAGTTAGAACCCACGTGGCACAGTCCCTACATCATAAAACATGTCCTACATAAAGGAGCCTATGAATTAGTTGATCATGAAGGAATTTCCCTAGGAGAGCCTTGAAACGGGCTTTACCTTAAGAAGTACTATGCCTAGATCACCTAGCATTTGTACTTTGTACATTATTGTATTTAGGTTTGGTGTGTCTATTTCTTTTGCGTGCTCGAGTCTTTACCGTTGCCACTCATGACTGTGCCTGTGTTTTCATGTGCAGATGACGTCTTCCTTTCCTATCTTTTTTGGGTTCGTGGATGGTGCTAGCCGACATACCCAGAACATTGCTTCAGCAGCTTGGGTTATTTACCAATTTGACCAGGTGGTGAGATCAGGAGTCATTTGTTTAGGACCAACAACCAACAATATGGCAGAATATCATGTTGTCATTGGATTGTTGACCCAAGCTTCCTCTCTAGGTATCTCTCGCATCATTATTTACTTAGATTCCCAACTGGTGTTTTTTCAACTCAACCGCATCTATGCTATCCGTAGTCCTATCCTGCTCTGCCTACACTTTCAAGTTTGTCGTCTCGAACGAATGCTCGATTACATCGAATATAGACACATTCCAAGAGAACTTAATAGTGTTTCAGATTCATTAGGTAATTATATCATGGATCGATATCTTTCCCACATATAATATTCGAGGAAAGAAAACTGTACATTACATGTAAATTAAAACACATTACAGACATCATCATGTACAAATCATTGGCATCATAAAAACTCAAAATTGTATATATATATATATATGGTGTGTCTGAAATGTTTGAATTACATCAAAAAGTGTGTAGAAGAGAAAAATATTGGGTCTGTTCACCCATACAACATCGCCTGACAAGGCATACAAAAACATGGTCATGGGGAGACTCTAATATCCCCGCACTACGTTGTGGTGTGAGTAACACACTACCGCGCGCACTACCCGCCTCAACAGAGAATTGATATTCTGTGGGAATCCTACAGTGTGCCTCTGCAAATGTAAAGGCACTTCCCCCCTCCGCAGAGGAGGGATACCCATCGTAAGGCCTTGGAGGTTCCTCTCAACCTCCCGGAGACCTATTGCTGGTACCGCCAGATCTGCTGCAACCGAGGCGCCTCCACGACGCCCTGGTATTGGTATATCAACCGGGCACACTGCTCCCTTGTCTGCATGTTGGAAACAAAACATCTGTTAAAAACTCTTTTACACGCCCAAAAAAATAATATATACATCAAAACTTAAAAAACAAAAACTAGACAAGGTATGTCTTAGTATCTTACCTAACTCATCCCAATCTTCCCCCACGGGAAAAATCAAGTCCATACTCCCACGAAAGTCCACATCGGCATAAGGGAAGTCCTCTATCCAGAGGTACTACCGTCTCAGCCAGGCAAAGAAATCACCAGTAAAGTGGAACTCTGACTCTGAAACTAGCCTTGGAGACAGACTAGTCCACCTCTCCATCCGAGGTTCTTCCACTGGTCGGACTGCCAGTGCTATCTGAGGCTACATCTGAGGGATGCGCTCTAGGAAAAAAGAGACCAAAAACGAGCCATAGCCGAGCTGTTTCTGACCAGTTCTGCACCGTGAAATCTGTTCCTTCACATTCCGAAGGAATGCTGCATTGCAGTTGAACAATGTTGGTTCCAAACACTGAACACCATAGGACACTTGTGATATTGATTCTAGATGAGCGCTAGTGCTTCCAGTCATGCTTGTGATAGCGAATAATATAGACCGGAGAGGCAGATCTCGTATATCCTTGATAGGGATCCTGCCCCCTACCAACCTTGCTCCTGGAACGCAGTGGCGTGCCGGATACGCCTCCACCTGCTCAGGTAATGCCCTCTGCCCAGTAAAAGATATGGGGACCCCTCTTTTCGAGAGGCCGATCAAAAATTACACATCTTCCAACTCAATGGTTAGGAGTTGTGTGTCGATACGAAATCCATGTTCCGCAACATCCCAAAGGCCAATCATATGCTCAAGTAATAACACCTCTCTCTTCATTTTTGCAATTTGAAGAACTTGAGAAATCCACAAGCTCACAAAGCGGCTCGCGTACGAGGACTCCGTAGAGCGGCTAAATCATCCATCTCATGTTCCCTCTCTTTCCATTCAATCATGATTGCCGAAGATACCTACAAAACAAAAAATCAAGAATTTCATTATTTCTCACGTTTTTGTAATTTCGGCGATTTTCAAAAGTATTTTAAAACATGAAACAAAATGCCCATGTCATCTAAAAGAAACCACTCACTCTTTTTAACCACCACGCCCTTTAACATTTGTCAAGTAATGATAAAAAATGTTTTAAAAATGCAAAATGAATTTGGGGGCTGCGTGGGCAATTGGGGGGAATTTTTATGAGTTCTTTTACTAAAAATGATCGGTTCAATCGATTGCAAGGGTGTAGACATCCTAACAACTCTTCTCTAACACATTTTTGTAAAAGAATCCCCCTATTTTATTAATTTTTAAAAAGAGGCCGATTTGGTTCAAAGAGGGGCGACCTAGGGCTTTGTGTTTTAAATAAATAATGCCATGAAAATCAATTTGAAACCATGAAATTGAAAGAGCAAAGGATGAATACCTACCTGGTTCAAACGATGAGCGAAATGATCGATTGTAGCTCCGGCAGCGAGAAAAAAAAGATTTTCTTCCAAATGAGATTCTCCACTACTCCAAAAATCCTTGCAAATGAAATGGTAAATAAGTTTTCAAATCAATTGTTATTTTTTATAAGATATGGTAAAACCAAGGAGTGCTACAACGCTCTGATGCCCCTTCTAAGGGAGTGCTGCCTAATCTGCGGCAGTAGTTGGCCCGTTGAGGAGAATAAGGGGAGGATATTTCAAGATTAGGAGGCAGTTGTATTCGAATTCTTGGTTTCATCAAGCGATCCCTGATCTAAGGAGAAGGTTCCCAACTTACTCAGCATAATTTTCTCCTTACCCCATCATACTCAGCATAATTGTCGAATTTGAATTTGAATTTTTGGAATTTTTTGACATTTTTTGGAGTTTTAGACCCTGGCACCCCTATCCTAGTGTTAACAGAGTGCCAGTGCTCCCCCATACCTCTGTACAGAGTGCTATAATGCTCCTTTCCTTTGGCAACAGAGCGCCAACCCTCTTTGGCCCAAAAAACCCTCCAGAACTGCCTTTTTCAGGGTTTGCCTCTGTGTCTCTTTTGCTGAGTGACCTAGTGAGTCAATTTTTCTTCCTTTTCAATCTTGACATCTGTATTTCTTGAATAATAAACATCTTGTTAGTTGGATCTTGTAGCCTTCTTCACTATTTTCATTGAGTTTTTCCTATTGAGTGAAGTTTAAAACCCATGCATTGTTTTTCTCTCCTCATCAGCTGAGTAAAAACCCTGGTGAAGGTCATCGAAGGCCTACAAACCTCTTTATCTCGATTTCAGTCAAGGTCATTGTTCTTCAACTTTTGCTTTTGGGTGTGAAGTTTGTTTTCCACTTTGATTGTTTCTTTTCTTTCTCTTTTTCGTTTCGATTGCTACGAAAGGGTGTATTGTTTGTATGAATTTTGCTTGTGCTAGTTTAGTTTTCATTCATACCAAGAAGATAATTAGCAAGACAAGAATTGCGTTGTATTGATCATCACTCATACACAAACAATAAAAGACATCTTTATGATTGATTGTGCATATTAGAAGGCATTTAAAAGTTTTTGCATTACATCGGGATTTGATTGAGAAAAGAATCATTTGAGGGAATTCCTTATTTGTGCTTGATTAGTGAAAGAACTCTCTCTCTCCCTTAGCTAGATGTTCATCGAAAGGAAATGATTGCTTATCATGTTTGATGCACTCTTTGGGTCTGAGTCATAATTCCATTTGTTTCACTTCCATGCACCCCTTTGCATAATGAACAGCCATAAAAATCAATGCTAATTAAAAGTTATCTAGAACTTTTTCTTTTCTAGGATCCTCCACCAACAATAGACTAGGATTAGTACTTTGGATTAGGGCTGTGAGCATAACTCTCCAAAGTTTCCAAAACAAACAGTAGTATCCTGAGTTAGGGAGAGTCAAATCTAGTTATCTTATAAGTCTACTTGGGATACCCCTCTCGCACAGGGGTTACGCACGAGGTCACATTCGAGTGAGCTATGGGGACTAACCCTCCGTGGTTTAACTGATTGTGGTGGTCAGATCGTATTATGGGGATCACTTTGAGGTAAATCCACAATTATTGCATGGAAGACTTTTAGTTGATTTAGGGCTTGATACCCTGCCTGTACGTTCGGATCGGACTGTCGACTGTTCTCTCCCAGGGGATGACTGCGAATTGGTAACCTTAGTGGCCATAATCTTTATGGTCTTACACAAGGTGACGGTGATGGGAAGTCTCACTGTACCTAGAGAAGACATTGGTCAAACTCACTCGGGCTCCTTTGAGGGTAAATCCATAATTACTGCGTGGAAGCTTGCACTAGGGCATAAGTGCGTTAAGAAGGTCGCCATTGTAACTGTTCCACCCTATCCCCGCCCCTTATGGACTTGATCACGTGACATTGGATTTCATCACCAACTAGTACGGTCATCAAAAGAAGGTCTTGTTTGCTTGGTTGTGATTCTTAGATTTTTTTAGTCTGTGCTATTTCTTTTCGTTAGTTGGCCATAGATTTCTTTCACCGACTCTTTTCCGCCAACATCGACCCTCCAGACCGCTCGCGGAGGCTACAGGGACTTCCTCCAGAAAATATGGAAGGAAACACCCCTTTACCCCCTCATTCTACAGAAGAATCCCCTCAATAGAAACAGGTTCATAATACTACAACTTCTCAGGAAGAAGTTCCCATTCCTTTGGAGAATTTTTGAATTGTCTCAGAATATCCGGAAGCTTATCGCATTCCGGAGGGATACGAACGACAGATCCTCCACCTGAATTCCGCTGGAAAATTTGTTGTCATCAATCCTTCTGACATTCCAGCCGGGTCTTCTCAAAACCCTTTAGCCAGTGACCCTTTTTGGACTGCAGACGTTGTTCGGAGTCCACCACGCTTGGTGCGAGATCTTTATGGAACAGGGGAAGGTGTCGATGCACCTTTTTCCTACACTATACCCCCAAATCACTTCACCGGTACTACCACTTTTACAGCCACACAAACCGTTGGTCCAAACATACCATCCGTTAGCCCAAGGTCTACTATCCCCCTCCAGACGATCCACTCAACAATGGCACCGCACATTCCGACCATCCCCGCTAGCAACGCGGTAGTTAATCAATCCTCGATTGGCACACCTGTAACACCGAGACCTACACTCCCTTTTGGATTCATGGCATTGAACGCTTCCGCTACCACCACTGACCATACCACTACCCAAACTATACCGGGAAGTTCCATACCTATCCAACAACCCGGAGGGACTGGCCTTGGTGGTCCTAACCCGATCGGTGGCACCGGTTAGTCATTTACGTCTGGCTCTTAGATCCTGGGAACTCTACCTCAAACTGGGGGGCATCCTCCCTCTAGAGGAAAAATTCCATTCGGAGGGAACCCTAATCCTAGGGGGCATCCTCCCACCAGAGGACAAATTCCATTCGGGGGGAACCCTCACGCTGGGGGGCAGCCTCAATCCAGAGTACACCATCAACCACAAGGACAAAATGTGTCCTCCACACCCAATCCGTGGAGCGTCCCTTTTCAAGGAAACCCACATGCCTCCACGGGACAAAATGTTCAGACTCCGCAACAACCACCTTATGGACAAATGCCAAACCCACCCTATAATCCACAAAACCCATCCGGTTATCCTCCGCTCACAAACACTTCTCAAAACATTTCAAATCCTATGTACCTTGGCCAAAACCAACCTCACATGAGAGGGCCCACGAGTTATAATTATCCACATAACCCAGTATTGGGCCCCTCTGGTGTCCCTCTGCCACACCAACATTACCCACAGGTTAACCGACAAATACCTTTTCTAGCCACCCTGGACCTTCCAGACTTGTCTCGGTTAACGAATGATCCCATCTATCATTCTCTGGTTTGGCCAACCATTCCAGCTAAACTTCCTTCTGATATCCCAAAATTCGACGGAAAGCCTGGAGAAGACCCAAACAACCAGGTGATGACCTTCCATTTGTGGTGTTCATCCAACTCCCTCATGGACGATTCGATTCATTTGCGTCTTTCCAACGAACGCTCACGAGTTCCACCGTGAAATGGTATATTGAATTACCACGCGCATCTTTTCACGATTTCAACTCCCTTGCCATGTCCTTCCTCACACATTTTCAACTACCCATTTGATACGAGATGGGTACTGAACTATTAACCTCTCTTCGTCAGACAACTTCCATACATATCTCCGATCATATCCATGAATGGAGACGACGACGAAGGCTAATCAAAGCGGTCATTCCCAACCAATTGTTAGCAGAATGGTTCACGAAATCACTATTACCCCAGATTGCTCGTGGTGTTTCCATGGGTGGCGTACTCACCGAGGAAGAAGCCATCGCCCGAGCTCAGTACTTAGACTTGGTCTATTCACAATCCAGTACTCTATATGAGTTGATACCGAACGCTACCCGTGCCACCAATGATCCATCCAAACCATCAACTGCTTCACATGCGGATGGAGTTATTAGCTCCATCAAAACTCAATCTACTACTCAGTCTACTGGAACAATCCAACGGCCCGCTTCCACGGCCGCTCCGAGTTCGACTACACCCTCTTCTACCCCACCTCAAACTTAGATCTCTGATGTGAATGCGGTCTAGTCAACCCCTTCACAACAACTCAGGGGCAAGAAGAAAGCGAGAAACAAACCAAAGAAGAACAACAACAATGAGCAACCCAAGACCCAACCACAAACCCCTGCTGCCGAAAAACAACTACAATGACAACTGAAATTCCCATGTCTCATTTGTGGTGACGATCACTACACTCGAGATTGCCCACATCGCGATGTAGTGGCCAAACTTTTCAAAGGAAATTCACAACCCGCTGTGCTCACTCAGCCTTTTCCGCAGCAACAATCTTTGGTTGCAGAAACCCCCATGCCGGGGGGAAGTTCCAACCAACCCCATGATGAGGCCTCGACAAGTTCCCACATTTACATGTTTAACAGAGTTAATATAACAACTCGCTCTGCAACATATGACACAACAATTAAACTTGATAAGCCAAATATCGCTAACGATTCTGCGAGAGACTCGTTACCATCCATCGCTGATCCTCCATCTGTTAGCCCTCCATCCGGGCCACTCCAGATTGAGAAACCTTCTTTCGACTCCATCCTACGCCCTATCCTAATTCACGGGCTGCCCAAAACTACAATATCATAGAAGATTTGGCCCAAGCCCCGTGTGCCATGTCCACCTTGGAAGTTCTACAACACTGTCCCAACCAACGTAGAATGCTCTTAGCTGCTATTGGCGCTTTCGATCCCGAGTCATCAAACTACCTCACATTTAATTTGGATGATCATCAACCGCGACTCTCCCACTGGCTAGCTTTCCAAATTGATGTGATTGTTCACAATCAACAAATCCATCGAACTATCCTGGATGAGGGAGCCTCCACCTGTGTCATGTCTCTAGCCTGTTGGAAAGGCTTAAAATCACCTGCCCTTAACAAATCTGCTACCATGTTACATGCCTTTGATGGACGAGTTTTTCATCCTCATGGATTATTACAATCCTTAGCCGTTCAATTGGGCAGAAAAACTGTTACTGTTGACGTCGAGGTGGTTGATGCTCCCCTTGATTACAACCTACTACTTGGAAGAATTTGGTCCTATGCTATGACTGTCGTCGCCTCATCGGTGTTTCGATGTGTACAATTCCCCCATCAAGGCAAAATTGTCACCATTGATCAGCTCGATTTTTTCACACCCGATGCTCGCATCCCTGCTACCAACAACATTCCCTTTCTGGGAGACCACCCTGTTACATATGAAAGTGTTGGTGTTGGCTTATTGAAAGATTCTAGCCTCATGGGTACCTTCCCTACACCACTTCCACCTACCGCACATCATATTTCCGCTGTCAATATGATTTCGACTATGCCTTATCAATCCTTGGAATCATCAGACCCTTGGGTTGTGCCTAGTCCTTTGGAATTCAATGTGCTCGGGAACACAATGCCACTGAGCCCAACCGAGGCCGCATATGTAGCTATTCAATCTACTTCTCCCTCTCCAAACACTTCACATTCATTAGCACCCGATACTTATTCAGTTCCCTCATGGTTAGATTCCCTATCATCCGCAATTGATTACATTTCCCAAATTTTTCCTTATGACGAATCTATCATGGAAATTCTTAGCATTGACGATCTACCATGGGATGACAACCACCATCGATCCTCTTTTCTTCCACCTTTGGAAGAAATCCAAGACATACGATCTATCTTCCAACCCGATGTTACCGAAGCTCTGAAATCTCCTATCCACACACAAGATTCTCTCTCTGAGGGGAACATGGGTAACATCTCTACTACGGTCATGATTGACATTTCAGTCAAAGAAGGTGTCGTGGAAAACATCAACCTTGGTGCTAATTGTACACCCGATGAAGTGGATTCTTACACCACTTTATTCAAAGAATTCTGCGATGTCTTCGTATGGAGTTACGAGGAAATTCTAGGGATCGACCCTTCCATCATCTTACACAAAATCAAAACTTATCCTGACGTGAAACCGGTTCGGAAAAAGCTTCACCTGGTTCATCCCAAGAAAATCGCAGCCATAAAGGCAGAAGTTGAGAAACTTCTAAAATCTGGCTTCATCTATCCCATCCCTTTAACCGAATGGGTCTCCAACCTTGTTCCGGTTGCTAAGAAACAAGGGACCATCTGTGTTTGCGTTGACTATCGAGACCTCAACAAAGCTTGTCCTAAGGACAACTACCCTATGCCCTTTATCGATCAAATCATCGATAATTTCCTGGGGAGCGTAATCTTTTCTTTCATGGATGGTTTTTCTGGATATAACCAGATTGAAATCTTGCCTACAGATCAACACAAGACCGCCTTCATCTACCCTTGGAGAACTTTTGCCTACCGAAAGCTACATTTTGGCCTTAAAAATGCTGGAGCCACTTTCCAGCAAGCCATGTCGTATGATTTTCATGACATTAAACATATAGCAGAACCATATCTTGACGATTTACCTGGACATTCATTAAATTTATCCGATCACATTGATCATTTACGCGCAATTTTTCTGCGATGTAGGTTCTACCGTATTCGTCCGAACCCACAAAAATGTATTTTCGCTGTCGAATCCGATCGACTCCTCGGTTTCATTGTCTCCAAATATGGGATCATGGTGGATCCTTTAAAGATCAAGGCCATCTTAGCCTTACCTCCACCCACCAATTTAACCCAACTCCAAAGTTTGCAAGGCAAAGAAAACTTTCTTCGCCGTTTCATCTGCAATTATGCTGAGATCACTAAAGGATTTATGTGGTTACTACAAAAGAACGTCCCTTTCATCTGGGATGACACAGCTCAACGATCATTCGACGCTCTCAAGCACACTTTGACCCATGCACCTTTTTTACATCCCCCTGAATATACAAAGGATTATATCCTTTACTTGGCTGCTTCCACTTCCACCATCGCAATGGTGTTAGTCCAAGAAGACCCCAACGGTGAAGAACATGTGATCTATTATCTGAGCAAGAGATTATCTGGTCCCGAACTCAGATATTCGCATGTTGAAAAACTGGCTCTGGCAGTCATCATCACTGTCCAAAGGTTCCACCACTACATCTTATTACGCACCACCACGGTAATCGCAGACTCCAACCCCATGTACCACATCCTGACACGTCAAGTACACGTCAAGTAATGGATCGTTATTCTTCAAGAATTTGATCTCGAGTTTACAAAGGCTAAAGCCAAAAAATCCCTGGTGTTTGCCGATCTTATCTGTTCTCTCCCTCATGCCGATGAAAACATTGAACCTAGAGATTCTCTCCCCGATGAATCTCTCTTCCTCATCAGCACCTATGATCCTTGGTACGGAGACATCACCTTTCTGGAATGGCCATAGCCCAAAAAATCCTACGTGCTAGCTACTTTTGGCCCTCGATTTTCAAAGATTGTATCGAGGTTGTCAAGAAATTCCCACCATGCCAAATCTTTAACAAGAAGGCACGCACCCACCCTATGGCGCTGCACCCTATCATCGCCATCGACCCCTTTGCCAAATGGGGCATCGATTTCATTTAGTGTAAGCCTACCTCAGCCGGGGGGCACAGTTACATCATGGTCGTCAACGACTACTTCACCAAATGGGTTGAGGCTATGCCTACCTTCCTGAATGATGGTCGTACGACAACTCTATTCCTCTTCAACCACATCATAACTCATTTTGGTTAACCACATTCCATTGTCACTGACCATGGTGCACACTTCAAAAACCAGAAGATGAGCGAGTTACATGTCAAATTGGGTTTTCGTGATGAAAACTCATCCCCTTACTACCCCCAAGCAAACGGACAAGTTGAGGCCATCAACAAAGTCCTAAAAACCATGATCCAACGCATGGTAGGGGAAAACAAAACATCGTGGCATTTACAATTGTTCTCCGCTCTCTGGGCCTATCGCACCTCTGTGAAAACTTCAACTGGATTCACTCCTTTCCAGTTGGTCTATAGCATTGAAGCTGTCCTACCGATCGAGTGCGAGATTCCATCACTCAAACTAAAAGTAGAACTCCTGGCTCATACTTATGCTGAAGAAGAACGATTTTTGTATCTATCCAAACTGGACGAAACACGGTGTGATGCTGCTCTCGCCAATGAGGCACATAAAAAACAAATTAAAAGTCAATATGACAAATCTGTCCACCCTCAGACTTTTTCGGAAGGAGACTTAGTCCTTGTTTATGACCAAGCTCACGATAAATTGGGGATAGGAAAGTTAGAACCCATGTGGCACAGTCCCTACATTGTAAAATGTGTCCTACATAAAGGAGCCTACGAATTAGTTGATCATGAAGGAATTTCCCTAGGAGAGCCCCGAAACGGGCTTTACCTTAAGAAGTACTATGCCTAGATCACCTAGCATTTGTACTTTGTGCATTATTGTATTTAGGTTTAGTGTGTCTATTTCTTTCGCATGCTCAAGTCTTTACCGTTGCCACTCATGACTGTGCCTATGTTTTCATGCGTAGATGACGTCTTCCTTTCCTATATTTTTTGGGTTCACAGATGGTGCTAGCCGACATACCCGGAACATTGCTTCAACAACTTGGGTTATTTACCAATTTGACCAGGTGGTGAGTTCATAAGTCATTTGTTTAGGACCAACAACCAACAATATGGCAGAATATCATGCTGTCATTGGACTGTTGACCCAAGCTTCCTCTCTAGGTATCTCTCGCATCATTATTTACTTAGATTCCCAACTGGTGGTTTTTCAACTCAAACGCATCTACGCTATCCGTAGTCCTATCCTGCTATGCCTACACTTTCAAGTTCGTCGTCTCGAACGAATGTTCGATTACATCGAATATAGACACATTCCGAGAGAACTTAATAGTGTTTCGGATTCATTAGCTAATTATAACATGGATCGATATCTTGCCCACATATAAGATTCGAGGAAAGCAAACTGTACATTACATGTAAATTAAAACACATCACAGACATCATCATGTACAAATCATTGGCATCATAAAAACTCGAAATTGTATATATATATATATCGGGTGTATGAAATGTTTGAATTACATCAAAAAGTGTGTAGAAGAGCAATATATTGGGTCTGTTCACCCATACAACATCGCCTGACAAGGCATACAAAAACATGGTCATGGGGAGACTCTAATCTCCCCGCACTGCGTTGTGCTGTGAGTAACACACTACTGCGCGCACTACGCGCCTCAACAGAGAATTGATATTCTTTGGGACTCCTACAATGTGCCTCCGCAAATGTAAAGGCACTTCCCCCCTCCACAGAGGAGGGATACCCATCGTAAGGCCTTGGAGGTTCCTCTCAACCTCCCGGAGACCTACTACTGGTACCGCCAAATCTGCTGCAACTGGGGCGCCTCCACGACTCCCTAGTACTGGTATATCAACCGGGCACACTGCTCCCTTGTCTGCATGTTGGAAACAAAACATCTGTTAAAAACTCTTTTACACGCCCAAAAAAATAATATATACATCAAAACTTAAAAAACAAAAACTAGACAAGGTATGCCTTAGTCTCTTACCTGACTCATCCCAATCTTCCCCCATGGGCAAAATCAAGTCCATACTCCCACGGAAGTCCACATCGGCATAAGGGAATTCCTCTATCCAGAGGTACTGCCGTCTCAGCCAGGCAAAGAAATCACCAGTAAAGTGGAACTTTGACTCTGAAACTAGCCTTGGAGACAGACTAGTCCACCTCTCCATCCGAGGTTCGTCCACTGGTCGGACTGACAGTGCTATCTGAGGCTGCATCTGAGGGATGCGCTCTAGGAAAAAAGAGACCAAAAATGAACCATAACTGAACTGTTTCTGACCAGTCCTGCACCGTGAAATCTGTTCCTTCACATTTCGAAGGAACGCTGCACTCCAGTTGAACAGTGTTGGTTCCAAACACTGAACACCATAGGACACCTGTGATCTCGACGCTAGATGAGATCTAGTGCTTCCAGTCACGCTTGTGATAGCGAATAATATAGACCGGAGAGGTAGATCTCGTATATCCTTGATAGGGATCCTGCCCCCTACCAACCTTGCTCCCGGATATGGGGACCCCTCTTTTCGAGAGGCCGGTCAAAAATTACACATCTTCCAACTCAATGGTTAGGAGTTGTGTGTCGATACGGAATCCATGTTCCGCAACATCCCAAAGGCCAATCATATGCTCAAGTAATAACACCTCTCTCTTCATTTTTTGCAATTTGAAGAACTTGAGAAAGCCACAAGCTCGCAAAGAGGCTCGCATACGAGGACTCCGTAGAGCGGCTAAATCATCCATCTCATGTTCCCTCTCTTTCCATTCAATCATGATTGCCGAAGATACCTACAAAACAAAAAATCAAGAATTTCATTATTTCTCACGTTTTTGTAATTTCGACGATTTTCAAAAGTATTTTAAAACATGAAACAAAATGCCCATGTCATCTAAAAGCAACCACTCACTCTTTTTAACTACCACGCCCTTTAACATTTGTCAAGTAATGATAAAAAACGTTTTAAAAATGCAAAACGACTTTGGGGGCTGCGTGGGCAATTGGGGGGAATTTTTATGAGTTCTTTTACTAAAAATGATCGGTCCAATCGATTGTAAGGGTGTAGACATCCTAACAACTCTTCTCTAAAACATTTTTGTAAAAGAATCCCCCTATTTTATTAATTTTTAAAAAGAGGCCGATTTGGTTCAAAGAGGGGTGACCTAGGGCTTTGTGTTTTAAATAAATAATTCCATGAAAATCAATTTGAAAACATGTAATTGAAAGAGCAAAGGATGAACACCTACCTGGTTCGAACGGTGAGCGAAATGATCGATCGTAGCTCCGGCAGTGAGAAAAAAAATATTTTCTTCCAAATGAGATTCTCCACTACTCCAAAAATCCTTGCAAATGAAATGGTAAATAAGTTTTCAAATCAATTGTTATTTTTTATAAGATATGGTTATTTTTGGGTTTCTCTAATGATGTGATGGCTTCACTAAACTCTGGTTTTTAGTTTCTGGCATCGCAGGTTTCCTGGCAGTTCTAATGAATTATTCACCTTGTCACATTAATGAGCATAGTCTTAGTTCGTTCTCGAGCTCGACAATATGAGAACGTAACCGGGTAAACTTTTATCTCTTTTTTGGACCTGTACGGATACGAACACACGAAAAAGGAACCCCCCTGGAGTCTCTAAACCCTTTTCAGACTCTCTAAATATGAAAAGATTGTCGAGTGATCTTGCTTCCTTTCACACTCGTTAAAAGGTCAGAAAGGGCGTCTTGCGAGCAATAGTTTAACCCTTTTTCGGTCTCGTTGGACTATTGTATGAAAAAGGAACTGAGAGAGTTCTCTTTTAAGTGTTTTTCCAAACTCTATAATCCTAAAAAACCTTCGAGTTTTCTGTCCTTGGACTTGTTAAAGCACACATCGACAGACCCATATGGGAACAAACCCTTACTTCTTCCGGTTCGTTAAACAAAGGAAGAGGAACTTACTGAAGGTGAGTTATATCGAGCATGTGTTATCCTCCTCGAGATCATTAAATCAAAAAGAGGTACTCATCCATCTGGATGGGGGAAAAATTGAAAGGAGAAAGCCAAGCAGTCTCTTGAGAACATTGTCCAGCAATTCTTAGAGTCGCCCTTGAACATGACACTTTGTCATTTGCATATGTCATAACCCGCTAAACCTCTGCACTGAGCCAATCCTCCGAGTTTCCTTTCACTCCTTTGGGTCACCCGACGCAATTCACAGTATCCATTGCATAGTTTTGGTCCATGTCATGTTTTGTTGTAGTGCCCCAGTGTTCAAGGGAAGTATCTGCCTCGAGAGTCAGCCATCCTAAGTATCTTTCCTCAAAAACCTATGTCAGTCCATGTCCATTTGATCTGCCAAACATATATCCATGTCTGTTTCGTGTCGTTGATGGGGGATACATCAAGGCCCTCCCTCGACGAGTCTATTCCTGTCAATTCCAACACATTATCCGGGAACCAGACTTAGAAACTAGTTAGTACTTTGGGACCTGCATGCCTCAATGGCAGTCCTCCTCACATTCGACAATGGGTTCACATCATTGACCCCTGATTGAATGATTCCACGGATGTTCGACCTCAGCTCATCTATTCACATTCGCTGGAATGTACTAGGGTACCTTGGGAATCGTCGACATTAATGGTGATCTCCCTCGCACTTGTTAACAGTTCACACCATTGACCGGTAATCAAGTGGTTTCTGCCATGTTCGATGTCAAGACATCCATTCACATGGTCAGATTCATACCATATTGAGATTGGTAAGAAGACCCTGGGTTGAGCAATCACTTTGGTATATGCTTCGCCCAGGCTGCGAAGGAATTTCCATTGGACAAAGAACACATACACTGTTACATAGATCCACTTTGTATTGGTCGTGGCTATGTCTTGTCATCTCATAGATCCACTATGTATTCTTCGTGGCTATGATCAGTCTAAGTCATCAGAGTATAGATCCACATTGTATCTTTGGTGGCTATACCCTTT
Organism: Picea engelmannii; assembly: GCA_009831015.1. Lineage (NCBI taxonomy): Eukaryota > Viridiplantae > Streptophyta > Pinopsida > Pinales > Pinaceae > Picea > Picea engelmannii. Next base: position 167,797 of record ML802355.1, read on the forward strand.
TATCAATGCAATTATGGATTCGCAATGTATTTTATGGCGGCCATATCCTGTTAATTCTTTATCACCCAAGCATAGGTATGCCTGCCTTGGGTTTTGAAATATGTCATGATACTTGTTGGATGTTTGTGTGCAGCTTCTGTCAGGTTCTCCGAGTCTATACCCTTGCTTGGACATCTACAAAGTATTTCAGTTATCAGTTGGCATATTATAACTTCATACTTTGGGGGGCATTCTGTTACACATCAAATTACTCAGCTGGATAAGTGTCGCATGTTCCTCTCAATTGTCATAAGTGTCGCATCTTCCTTACAACTTTCGCAAGTGTCGCAAGTTGGTTACAAGTGTCGCAAACGATGTTTAGACATACTGCCATGACAAACGACACTAAGGAGACACTTATAACATCTCATATGCTTGATTTGAAGAAGGAGAACTGGTTTACTGAAGTCAAATAACTCTTAACACCTGAAGAGAGCCCTGAAAAAAAGGTTTTGAGGAGGAGCACTCCCCCATTTCATCCCTAGAAGCGTTGGCGCTCCCCTACAAGGATTCAGGGAGCATTATAATGCTCCCCAACCCCCTCTGAAGGAGCGTTTCTCATATTGAAAGTGTTGGCGCTCCCCTAAGGCTTACCAGGGAGCGCTACAGCACTCTGATGCCCCTTCTAAGGGAGCGCTGCCTAATCTGAGGCAGTAGTTGGCCCATTGAGGAGAATAAGGGGAGGATCTTTCGAGATTAGGAGGCAGTTGTGTTCTAATTATTGGTTTCATCAAGAGATCCCTGATCTAAGGAGAAGGTTCCCAACTTGTTCCAAAGATAACTCAAGAGGTTAAGCTCTTCTTAACCTATATAAACAGGCTCTATGTTGGTGGAAAGGGGGGAAGAACTGAAGATATGAAACTTATGATCTTGGAGGAAACTCACAGTCAGCCAAAGGAGAGTGATCAGTGAAGTTGTTGTTATCCAGGTTGTGGATCTTTCAGGTAAGGGTTAGACGAAGAGGATTTGACGAAGCTGTCACATTTGCATCTACGATTGTAAGTACTACTGTCATTATTCTCATCAATATGACACGCTTGGCCTGTTTCTTTCTAGTTTGTGTCTAATGTTACATGAACTTATCATTTATTGATAGATCCGTTTTCAAGCTAATATCAATAGAGTAGGAAGTGGTCGTATCTTGATTTGTCCACAGAACTCAGCGAGGAGCAAAGGATTGGAGCGCAACTTGGAGCGTGCAAGGACACACATCGATATAAGGTACTTCTATCATCCTTCCTTCTCATGTGTTAGTTTAGATGGATTGGAAAGGAAGTCAGTGTCCATGTTAAGCATTTTCTGTCTAGAGTTAGGGTCAAGCTCTTAGAGGCAATCTACCTGTCTACAGGGAGATTTTCCTACAACAAAAAGAACTCTGGGAAAAATTAAAAGTCCTCTACTCAGATGAGAAGTCGGTTGAAGCATTTCAATCGAAACAAAGTTCATTCTACAACAAGTCTAGTGATGAAGATTCTCTTGAAGAAAACTCAGACATTGAAGCAGAAGTCAATTTGGAAGTTGAGCTTGAAAGTGCTTTGGAAGAACTAAGAAAATATAAACAAAAGTGTAAACAACTAAATGATCAACTTAAGATTGTTGAAAAATTCAAGAAAGGGACTGAAGCCCTTGATAAATTTCTCAGTTTACAAAGATTTCCCTCGAACAAATCTGACCTTGGATATGACCACACACACATAATTAGAGGATCAAGTCTTATTACTTAGATTGAGGTTGAAGATGACATGTCTAGTGATGATACCTCCAAATAATATTATCATCCTCCCAAGAAGATGTATCAAATCAAAAGAGAAGACTCGACAATCAATAAAGGTAAAGACTCTCCATAATCTTCCGATTGCAATAATGTTGATATTGAATTCTCCCCTGCAAGTAGAGAAGACGATTCAAATACAATAACATAATATTATGTTAGCATTTATCCCATGGAATAAGAAGAAGAAGAAATATCAAAGGCCAAACAAAAGGTTGATTGGAGTCTCTGTGAATACCTCTATGACCATAATGAAACATACTATAGCTATCTTCATGACTACACCCAAGAATTTCTTGAAAAGAGTCAAAAGCATGTCTTGGAAATAAAGGAAATGCTCAAGGACAGTAAAAAGATATTATATGAGTAGGACAATCATTTAGAAGAGAAAGAAGAGGAGATCAAGAGACTGAAAAATGAAATCAGTCAAGCAAAAGAAGAAAAGAAGGAAGATGATGTCTCAAGCAAAAACCTTGCAGATTTAAAAGAACTAAGGGAAAACTATGTCAATCTTAAAATCCAACTTGAAGAAGCTAAAAAGAGAGAAGAGGTAGTAAGGAACCAGTTTGAAAAAAAGGAAGAATCTTGTCATAAGATGGAAGCAAAAGTTGTGAATCTTAGAAATAAGGTTGAGAAGTTAGACACCAAAATCAAGTTCTTGAACAACTCCATGACCCTGGATGAGATTTTGGATAATTGGAGATCACCATATGACAAAATCGGTCTTGGATACAATAAGGAAGAAATTAGAAATCTCAAGAAACCTGATACAAGTCATTCATTTGTAAAAAGTGAAGACAGGTCTGATGCAAGTCTTTCTTTTATAAAAAGGGAAAGCAAGTATGATGTGGGTTCTTCATGTTCAAAGAATAAAAGAAACACTACAAAACTTAGAATATTAGATCAAGGAAGACATCCAGAATCTACTTATACACCTCAAAGCAAGTTCAGAAGAGAGACACCATCATGGATAAATCAAAGAAGGTATGAGAGTGTCTTTAAAGGTTATTGTTTTTCTTGTAATGAATATGGTCATAAAGCCTTGAATTGTAGGCATCATGGAAGAAAACAATTTGGTAGGTTCAACAACAGTATAAGATGTTGGAATGGCAATCATATTGGACATATTGTTGCACATTGTTATACTATGAGATGCTATAGTTGTGGTGGATATGGCCACAAAACCTATAACTATTGGAAATCAAGAAAACAGTCAATGAGAAATGCGTCATATAGGATGAAAAAATGAGTAAATAAAATATGTAAGAAAAAATAAAATACAATAATAAATTATGAGAGAACAAATCTCAAGAAAATAGGACAGTCACAGAGGTGGATAACAAAGACTCAACAAGTGAACAGGAGTTTGAAGGATGAAACCTCTAATAAGGAACATTCTCAAAACAAGGATAAAGAAGCTTTTGTTGCACATAATAATGGCATTGATGATGAATCTCCAACGATAGAACAACAAAAAGAATCGAGTGATGATTATTTCAGAAATCTTTCAATCCTATTTTAATGGTACACTGAAACTCCTTCTAAAAGAAAAAAAAAATATCTATGTTCAGAAAAGATGCAAAGACTATGCTCAATGAATCAAATTATCTGATGGATATTCCATCAATTAGTATTGATATTGGAGGGAATTTGTAAGAATATCAATACTCATATTGAACAGAGGTCGACTCAGGATTAATAGTAGTAAAACTCCTTGTGAACCCTGTTTTGGAAGAGCTCATTCGGTAAAATACTTCAAGGTCTTTGGAAGTAAGGATTACATCAAAATGCATGATGAGAATTTCGAAAATGTGATGCTAGATCTGATGAAGGTATCCTTATTGACATGCTTCTATCAAGAAATCATACAGTTTCTACAATCTTAGGCTACATAAGATGTTTGAGAGTACATATGTCAAGGTGGATGAAATAAAAACAATTGGTATCCTAGTTAGAGATCGATGAGAATCGATGGAAAAAACCAAGGGTTGTTTGAATAAAGATGAACTACAATTGCGTAGTGTTCCAGTAGGACAATGACATCTGCAGAGGCAACATTCGGATGTACAACATGAGGTAAATGACATTCTGTAAAGATAACAAGAAGAGAAACCCTATCAGGAAAAACTATCCTTCTAGAAACAAAGAAGGAGAATAGTCAGTAAAAACTCAAGGGAAGTTTTGGCTAAACAATTGAAAGTAATTAGATTAAATCTTGAAAAGACTCAATCACTACAAAAATTTGTATCAAGAAGACTACTCATATGAAACACAAAAATCCCAAGCAACTGAGATAAGAAGTTAGTAAATAAACAGGGGATGAAACCTTGTCAGGAAGAGCTACCTTTTCAGATATAAAAGGGGAGAGTAGTTAGAAGCAGAGAGAGAGCATATTGACAGGGGGAGTCATTCGTTTATGAAAGATAAAGGTTGATTATAGGAGGAGCTACTAGTGGATAGAGAAGTGCTTATATAGACAGATCATAGGAAAATAAACCCTTTTCCATTGATGTCAAAGAGGGAGAGAAACTTCATATGAAGGAAAACTTCATATAAAGTAAAAATTCATAAAAGGAAAGCATCAACACATGGGGAGTTTTTGTATATGAAGTTAATGGGTTGACCTCAATGACAAAGGGGGAGATTGTTGGAAATATTGTCATTGATGTCAACAGCCGATGTGATCATCTATTGTTAATGATGAATAACCACAACTGAGATTGTCATTGATGTCAACAGTCAATGTGATGATCTGTTGTTAAATGAAAAATGAGATTGTCATTGATGTCAACAATATATCAGTTAAGCAAGAGATGTCAAACAATGTGCAGAGATCGAAAGAGCGAACAGGAGAAGAAAATAATCAAAATCTCAAAAGTTATGAAGGAATAACAGATTATAGAGATGTCGTCAGGATCAGTGAAAATACTGAACAATTGATCATTGAATAGAAAATGTGAGAAGCCTTAGCAACCATTTGATCAGAATGAGAAGCTCAGCAGCCGTCCGATCAAGAGTTTGACCATATTGATCATCTGATACAATGCACATTGGTCATTTGAGTGACCATGGGCTTGAGGACCATTGAAATATTGTAACAGTTGATCTGCTTCAAGAATACCCATTAGTCATCGAATCTAGTGGAGCTGCAAGGAGGATAAGCCTAGGAGTTAGTTAACACTCCAAAGTAGTGAAATGATCTAATCCATTGGATCAATAGGACGCGTGGAAAGTGATTGGAATTTTGCTGACTTGCAGATCAGGAAAGTCAAAGACAATGTTGCATGAACTCGTGAAACACAAAATTGTGATATGATCTGGACCATTGGATCATGGAGGGTCGTGGACCATCGATCCAACGTAAGCGGATATCGGGAAATCAGGAATGGAAGAAGGGAGGTGAGTAGTCCTCCAAACTCGCGAAACACAAAGACCCGATAAGCTCTGGGTCATCAGATCACAAAGGTATGAGGATCGTTAGATCTTGGAGAAGCTGCATGATGGTTAGCTATGAGTTCATTTGGAACTCTGAACTCGGATAATTTGGAGTGACAATGACTCAAGGATCCCGAACTCGCGAAATCCAAAATACCGAAGATATAGCCGTCGGTTGGAAGGCAGGCATGTGGGACAAGATTAACGAAGTCGAGGAAGGACAACACATTGACATACCATGTCAGCTAACCTCATCAGCAAGGATGCGTGGAAGACCACGTCAACATGTACACATGGCATAACCAGAAAATGACAAGTGTCAAAGAGGAAATTGGCTCGAGACCATGTCAACAGGTGACGTAAGAAAAGCTACGTCACTTTAGGGGAATTGTATCGGGAGTTTTGCAATGTAGTAAGTCACGAAAACTCCGAAGGGAAAAAGTGGATAAATTATGTTGGCCATCCATCTCGATGAATGATTAAATCATGACCGTCAGATTTTGCAGTAATAGTATGATTGCAAGGTTAAAGTGGACCATTGATGTATCTCCGCGAGATAAATGTGAATCTTCCGATTGTATCAGCGATATCATAATTGAGAATTTTGCAATGAAGTAAGTCACGAAGACCTGAAGGTCAAAGTGTCGAAATTTCATCAGCCATCCATCTCGATGAATGATTAAGTCACAGTCGTCGGATTTAGTAGTGTAAGGAGGAGTGTAAGGTCTAAATTGGGTCATTGATTTGTCTCCATGAAATAAACGTGAAACGTCCAATTATTTCAGCGATATCGTAATCGGGAGTTCTTAAGTATTGGAAGTCACGAAGACTCGAAGGGAAAAGTGTCGAAATCTCGTCAGCCGTCCATCCCATTGGGAGAATGAATCGTGTCCATTCAATTGAATCGTCTCGCCTAAACATGAGGTCACCACCATTGGTCATATGTTATAAGATTTTTCAAAAGGAAACTATGAATAGGTCGCTATATTCTATAAGCCCGTGGTTCTGTAATGACCAGTCATATGAAATGACTTGAAGGAAGTGCATCCATAGTATATGGTCTCTGTGAAATTAACGGAGATCCGTGAAAAAGTATAAAGGATAAAATTGATCCATGCTGTGATCAATTTATGAAAGGTATTCACGGTAAATATAATTAAAGTGTGATCAACTCATGACAAACAAAAATCAACCGATATATAGTCATAATTAAAAGAGAATTAAATCATGAAAATATGAATAAAGAATAAAAAGGAAAAATTATATTAATTAAAGTTTAGATTATCATTTTAAATGAAAAGGTACAATGGTTCAAATAAAGGGACACGATGTTTTAAATTTCACACATGTTTGAAGATTATATAAATGAGAAAAAATGGTGAGAAGAAAGTGTCTCTGTGGTTCACATTAGAAGATCTAAAACAGGAGTAGAGTCCAAGATGAAGAACTCTTCATTCTAAGGTGCTTTCCAATGTCTAAATGAATATCAAGAACAGAAGAAGACAAAGCAGCAATTATGCAATCCAAAACTTGATAAAGAAGACAATACAAGCAGAGGCTGCAACAGACAAGTAGAAAGTACAATAATGGCTGCATGAGTCAAATTCTATGAAGAGCATAATAGATTGAATTTCATTATAAACTAAGGGTGGTTGGGTGGTGCAAGGGCAGGTTGGAGCCTGCAGGGGAGTTGGTGCTTCCTTGTCAATTGTAGCTGACTAAACAAGGGGTGGAAGCCTCCTACTAGTTGTAGCTGGTGAACAGAGGGAGTTGGTGCTTTCTTGTTAGTTGTGGCTGACTAAACAGGGGGTCGAAGCCTCCTACCAGTTGGTGCTGGTGAATGAGGGTGTGGGTGCATCCTTCCATTTGTAGCTGATAAATGGGGTGTGGTAGCATCCCTTCATTTGTAGGTGAAGAAACTTGGGGAATGTCTCTCCATCAAGTTGTAGCTTGAAAACAGTTTTGTAAAAGAACTGCTTATTAATGAGAAAAGAGTTGGTGGTTTTCCTTGTTGGGTTCCACGATAAAATCTTGTGTTCATAAGGGTTTGTTGTTCATCATATATTTCTTAATTGAATAATTAATATGCGTGCTTAATATGGATGAAAATAAAAAGAAAAAGTAGGCAATATTGATTCACCCCCCCTCTCAGTATTGCTGGATATTCCATCACCATTAATGTCAAAGGGGGAAAGATAGTCACATTGATGTGATTGAGATAACTATTGATGTAGAGAAATGCATTGTCTACATGTTTCCATCAATGATTGGTGTTGACATCAATGTTGGTATTTCCATCAATGCCAAAGGGGAAGATTGTTGGATGATGTTGTCATTGATGTCAAAGGATTGATGTCAAAGGACCAATGTCTTGTCATAGTATATTGATGAAGTATGTATTTGTTGTAAATGAATGGATTTCAAGTGAAGTCATGAATATATGAATATGGATCGATGTGTTTTCATTGATATAGGTTGCATATATGGATGGATGCACTAATGTAGTGATCGTTGGATCATGTGGTCATGCATAGAATCAATGACAAAGGGACAATGTCATAGTGGTGTATTGTCGTGGGATTGATGTAAAGATGACTCATTATTATCTTGTCATGGTTGATAGAAAGTACAAATGGATGAAATCCAAAGTGGTCCCGTTATGGTGAAATCCCTCACGGGAAGACACTTTGTGATTAAGTTATCCTCGAAGTATGGTTAGAGAACCCATGCTTGATTGTGGAATAATGAGATGAAGATAAATGAATTTGTCAATAAAGCTATCCTATATGGATAATGTTTGTCATGCCATTTCCGGTGGTATGTGGAACGTCACATAACTCCTCACAGTTTGAGAGTTATGGCCTTACGAAGTTGGAGGGCCCCCATGTGTTGGCTAGAAGCCCCAAAAGGTCAAAGAAGTCAAAGTTCTTACAAATAAAAAATTATTTAAATAATAAAGTGAAGTGATGAAGTAAAAAAGGATTGTTTAAATAATAAAGTTAATGGAGAACTTTATAATTATGGAAAGTGGTTATAAGAGGGTTAACCCTAAAATGAGGAAAATGGGTTAAGTGGACAAGTGGCCAATTGGACAAAGTTGGACATAAGTGGCTATATGGACAAAGTTGGACATAAGTGGCTATGTGGACAAAGTGGCCAATAATATGCTTCTAAGGAAGCTACTTGGAGAGTATAAATAAGAGGCAAGGGTCTCTTGTAAATATCTCTCTCTTGAGCATATATTGAAGATCTATTTTGAGGAAGAGAGTGATTGGAGGATCTCATGGATGCATCAAAGTTTTCGTAAGTCTGAGATCTTGACGAAGAAAGTTTTGGAAGTTCAGAAACCCTAGTTTCTGAAGGAGTACATGAGAAGAAATGGGCCAGAGCGTGTACATATGCGGGCTGCAGTGAGCTAGAGCGCGTACACATGCAGGTTGAAGAAGATTAGAGCGCATACAATTGGAGAAAGTCATGGAGACTTGAGTGTGAGATGGTGCCAAGTTACTGAAGGATGAAGCAAGTTCCATATTTTCATTCTATGGACTCATATCTTCCATAGAATTTATGGTATGGTTACATGTATGTTTTGAAGAATACTCTTGCTTATGTTATGGTTAATTCTTAGGGCATTCTTGGTCTGGATGTCATGATATGGTTTATATTGGTTGATTGATAGAGTGAGAAACACTCTTATGTTCCAGTACTGATATGATTTCCATAGTATACTGGTTTCTTATACATGTTTAAGTAACATTCATAGTGTATGGATGAGGAGCATGATTAAGTTTTTGGAGAGAATAGATGTGTTGTGATTGGTTATGGTACATATTGGACAGAGAAAGGAAGAAGTGGATGTGACAGAAGGCTGTAGAGGATTTGAATTTTTCAAGGAGAGAAAACCCTAGTTGTTCAGGAGGCATACACAGGCTATTGTATGCCAGACCACATACATATGTAGATTTCACTATTGGTATGGCACATACATACGCATGCTGAACTACTGACAGGTCGCGTACCTATTGACAGATTGGTATCTGTTGAGGATTGAATCCTCTTCTCACTTGGTGTTGATTTATGTAAGTTGAGTCTTGTATTGTAGAGATGGTGCTCTTGTGGAGTTGTAACTCTATTCAGTCGTTGTTGATAAACCCAAGGATTCTAGTCCATAATAAAAATAAAATTGTACATACATCTTGTGCTCTTTATGTTCTTTGTGGTGATGGCTTATTGATGATATATGTTGTTGTTATCTGTTGCTGATATATGTTCACATACAACTGGTTATAAATGACAGTAATAAGTGATGAGTAAATGGTGATTGCTAACTAAGGATTTTTTGTGAAGGGACGTTTGAAAATATCCCTACACTGATTCACCCCACCGTCCCAATGTGGTCGGTGTGTCCAACACATATTTCATGGAACCGCGATTTGAAAATTGTTGATTGCACATATATAACACATGGTATCTTGAGCAATGTGACGATGAATAAAATTATGGGTGTTTCTACTATCAAATAGGATAATGAATTTATTGTGCTTAATGTAGCTAATTAACTTGAGGGTTTAGGGAGAAGAAAGACCAATGAGGGAATTCAAGGAGATGAGAGGTTCAAATTCTTGTGGATCAAAGGGAAAGGTATGATCATCTACTTGGGGTAGCTCTTCAACTTGTGGAACATTGACATCCTCATAAGAAACATCCTCATAAATGGCCATGAAAATATTTTATTCCTTACACTTGTGCCCTGGAAAATATTTTTCATCACAATTATAACAAAGACTCTTAAGTTTGTGTTTAACCATTTCTGCCTGAGTTAATTTCTAGATATTGATAGTAGTAGGAGGGGTTGGATTGGTGTGTCAAGGGCATGGAATAAAGGAGGGTTTTAGTTTTGGGAAGAGACTACTTGTTTTTCTTCCTTAGTGTGTTGAGTATCTTCCATCTAGGTTTGGGGGTGAGCCATAAGGACATGGGCTCAGATGTAATCCTTCAGGCCACTAATAAATCATTCTTGGAAGAATTTGTTGGAAATGCCATTTGTTCTGAGAGCCAAATACTAAAAGGAAATGATATAATCTTCCACCATGCCAGACTGTTTCATCTTGGTCAAACAACCCAAATGATGTGTGTCAGTGTCAAAGCATTCATAAAGATCTACAACAAACTGTGTCCAAACAACATACCCTCTGCATGAATTTTTATGCCACTTCCACCATTTTTGGTGGTTAGGATCCAAATAAAAGACACTGATACGAAGTTTGGCCAAATCATTAGTAATTCCATGCAGGGAGAAATAATTTTCCATTTGAGTGATCCAACCCATGGGATCCGAGCCATCAAATTTTTTCACATCCACTTTAGGAAGATGAAGTTGACGATGAGGAGGGTTAGAATAAAAGGGCATAGAATGGGAGGAATAAACACCTTCTAGGTTATAAGGTTGTTCAGAGGAGGTAGGGCCCCTTTGTGGATTCATCCATTCATGGATCTTGGCAGCAAAGGATTCAAGTTTGATGTCCATGTGTGTAGAGTTGGCTTCCATTTTGGCCTCTTTGTTGGAATTGAGGGCAACAATATTGGCATTGAGTTGTTTAATTTCAACCTGGTTCTTGGAGATATCAAATGACAGGGCATTGACGCAGGTGTCAATTTCTTGGTTGCGGGTTTGAGCCATGGTGAAAGGAAGAAGCAAGAATGAGAATGGTGGGTTTGTACATAAAGGGGTTAATATTGAAGGCTACCATTTTGATCAGTGCAAAGAGAGGAATACAATGGAATATGTGGCAAATAAGGGTGTTAGGAAGGGTGGGAAGATCCACAGGAAAAAAAGGTGTATAAATGATAGGTACCATGATGATCAGGACGAAGAGAGGAATTCAATGGGATAGTTCTTGAATAAGGGTGTCGACAAGACCACTATACTCATTGTTTTACTCCTATGGAGTTATACTCTGGCTCGAAGAATACTGCAATGATAGAATGCCCAAATTGTTAACAAGGAAAATTGTGTAGGGATTTCGCAACTTGGATGCAAGAGGCACGGTTGCGCTGCAGAAGTTCCCCTATGTTTTTGTTCTATTCTATTTCGACATCAAGGGTTAGGGTTCTTACAAACAAGGGTTTGGGCTAGGGGTTTCAAGGTTCTTTTTTGATAGTAAGGGTTAGGGTTTTCACGGTTTTGTTTCGGCAACAAGGGTTAGGGCTTTCAGGGTTCCTACAAACAAAGGTTTTCCCTATGTTATATCTCTCTAATATACGTGCAGGGTTGAATACTAGTACTCGACCCAATATCTCAAGGATGCTCAATTGTATCCTTAGCCTTACTACCCAATTACACAGGTACTAAAGAGTAGTTTTCCCGAGTGTTGTTCTCGGTGCTACTATAACAATCCAGAAGTCAATAGGCTAATCTATAGCTGGTTTTAGGAGACCTAGGGGAATCACTATATACCCAAAGGTACGTTGGAGTGATGGTTGTGTACATGTGTTGTCTGATGTGGTACTACTCAAAGGGGTACCAATAAGGGTTACAGAGGTTTCCAACTAGGTGAAACAACGATTTTGAGAAACCCATGAAATCGTCTGTATTTCTTGCGTGTAGTCCTCCCCAACCACAATTTTATCCACCAAACGACAAAACTCTGTGCTTTAAAGATGTCGAAAGCACATGTCTCTACCCTGAAAAAATTGTCCCAAATTTATGCAAAGGAAAGTACTATGATAGCACTTGTAAGGCACCAACTGTATTATGCAAAGCATAACAAAGTAACTATGAATACCAGCAAGAACAACAAAATATAGAGAACAATAACACCATAGATGATAATTTTATTGATTGAAAGCCAAGTTCACTTGCCTCTTCAATAGGGAAACCTCCAGTAGAGCAGAGCTCAATTACAAAATAATTCTCAAGACAAAACTTTCCCATGCCTTCTACTCCTATTTATACTAATCAATCTTCAAAAAAACATTCTAAATAAAGATCTTTCTAAAATTGGAAACTTTTATTAAATCTTCTTACATTAAATTTGTTTTGAATAAACATTATTTACTAATAGAAAACGTATTATTCTATCTACATAAAAGATTAGGAAAATTAAATCCCTAACATATTTATTAATTAATTTAAATATTTAAAATTAATAAATTCAAATACTTTAATCCATTTTACCATTTTACATATTTGTTTCACTTATGATTCAAATCATTAAACATATTCACTTCATTCATTTATTCGCTTCACTTGTGATTCAAATCATAAACATATTCACTTCATTCATTTTTGTGTTTGAATAATCATTAAAAAGTCTTAATATCTTTGTAGATTAAGTTCATACAAAACAAATCATACATATGAAGATGTCACTCCACTTGATATACTTAATCCATTTTAAATATAATTCAAATCATTAAACCTATTCACTTCATTCATTTTAAATATAATTCAAATCATTAAACCTATTCACTTCATTCATTTTTTGTTTAAATAATCATAAAAAAATAAATTCTTAATATCATTGTGAATTAAGTTCATACAAACCAAATCATACATTGAAGATGCCAATCCACTTGATATCCTTGTGAATTAAGTTCATACAAACCAAATCGTACATATGAAGATACCACTCCACATAATTGGGCTATAAACAATTTCAAAGTATTCAAAATTTCAAATTATTCAAATTAAAGATAATACTATAATTCTTTTCGTGAGTTTGTGATTGGAAGAGACCATGTGATGAATATTGAATTGAGAATATGAACAATCTAAAACTAATTTTACCTTTTTATATATATTAAAATGGGTTGAGATTTACCTAAGTTAGGAATGATTAGATAACATGATAATACAATGAGGCAATTTTTGTTAAGTTTATACTCTTCATTATATTATATGGTAATTTTTGTTAGGTTTATACTCTTCATCATTATAAGTATATAGTATTTTGATGTCATTTTTTCTAACAACTAAATTATTTTTAAGTTTTTTGTCCTCATGTATGTTCCTTTTTAACAAGGATCAAAGGACATATACTTAAAAAGATGGATTTAACAAGTATCCAATACTTAAAAGATAGAAAGAAAAGATAAAAAGAATGTGAACCATTAGATTTGAAGAATGTAGAAGATCAAAATGACATAACTCAAAACTTTACAATTTCAAAGATGAAGAACATTGTTTTCTCAAAAGTGATGAATGATGAAAAAGAAGACGACATAAAGTCCTTCCAAAGGGTAGTTACAAATGAATACTCATAAAGAGGGATGAAGAAAATAAATGAATATGAAAATTCTATTTTTGATATGGAATTGACACAACTTTCGAATATTGGACATTTGTTTTCTCCTTCTAATCCAAACCTTCTAATTTTTTTATTTACCTTTAGTCACTACGAAACCTTCTTCAAGGGTGTGGAAAGAGGCTAAAAAGAAGAAAGGAAAAAAAATAGGATCTAGAACTATTTTTCATCAAGACAACAATGAAATGTTCATTTTTTTTTAATCATGGGAAATAGGTGACTCATTAGAGTGGATTGGGCTAGGCCGAGGATCAAACTGACTCATTTCCACTGTAACTCAAGAGTATATTCAATAGTCCTCTAGCCAGATATACCAATAACTTAAGACTTAGAAAGGGTTGAGATGTCAAGAGACACATCTGCTGGGTGGAGGGGATTCATGGGGGTGTCCTACTCCTAGGGGCCATCTACCCTTCTAACCTTTTCACAATGGGCAAAATGTCTCATCAAAATATTTGAATTTGGCAGAAGAGGGTGCACGACTTACCTCCCAACCATTCAAGTTTTTCCCCCTCAACCATTAATTTATTATTACACTGAAGGCATTCTTTTAAGGGGAGGTTTTTTTCAAGTTTTCATTGTCTTCCCAAGATCAATCAAACACGAACACGTGGTCGACATTCATGGTTGTCATCCTAGCTTGTCTTTATCCACGTGTCTTTTCACTGAATCCACATTGTGACCGAATTTGATCTTATTTCTTAATATTACCTGCTTAACTAGCATTTTCTTCTTGTTTCATGTTGTGCCCCAGCCTCTTCTCCTAGATCTAGGAAGGCACCCGCAGTGCCCTGTAGCAGTGGAGGGGATTTTTGGATATGGTGGATCAGGGCCGCTGCAACCATTACAAGATGGAGTTGTTGCAATGGCAACCACGAAGATAACACCGCCCCCTGCAAGTCATCGAAATCCATGGTGCTAGGGTTTGGCCTGATACAGTTAATTGGGCAGAGGAATTTGCTCGTGCCTATGATGCCACTGCAAGAAATATTAGAGTAAGAAGCTCTGTATCGATTGGTGGTCAAATGCAAAGAGGAAGCATTTGGTGGAAGAAGAGGATGATGGGGAGCTCCGTTACATTGATTAGGAGCGTCTGAAAAAGAGGCGATGACCGGGGTGTTGCAGGATTAGAGACCCTATAATTGGGGCTGAGCGGCCCGTTGTGTTTCTGAGTATTAAGGAGCAAGATGCAACAAAAATAGAGTCATCGTGAGCCCTTCAATTGGGTTGTCAAAAGGGAAGACTGAAGGTATGAAGGTGTCCCAATAATGAAGTGCATGATAACTTTGACATTGAATGGAAGAAGAAGCAGAGAAGGAATAGAAGGGTATACTAGAATCCCCATGGGCGATAACACAACTAGTGAGGTGTTGGATGAGCATCACGAACTCCCCGTATTCATTGTGTATGATCTCAAGGGAGTGCACATATATAATCACTGATGGCCTGTATGGCATGGAAGGCACCTGCACCTCTTCCAGATCTTGTGAGAGTCCCTCCAGATATTGAGTGACACATGATGTGGACCCTATGATTCCCTCTTCGATGCTTTTTCTTGTTGCTACTGTAGCAACAAACTCATCCCTCCCTTATTTTCTGTTGGTTCAATTCCAATATCCATTCCAGGCCGCATAATTTGTCCTCATTCCTGACTCCTCTAACTGTATTGTTAATGACGACTTTTTCAGACTAAAGAGAGAACAACCCAATATGCAACAAAAACTATGCAACCATACCGCATAAACAAGGAGGCATGCTCCCTCACATCGACATATACAAGGATTTTTGGCATATCTACAAGTCTTTTTTATCTCACATGGAATGGAAATGGTCAGACCTAAATAAAGAAAGTATAGATGGATAATTGGGGATGAGAGACATGTTCCGAGACTGTGTGTGGAGAGACGTGTTCTGATACTGCATGTGTAGTCTTGGTGTCCAGTAAGTCTTTTTTTTTCGATAAATTTGGGAAAAGTTTGAGCAGATTACCAATTCAATATGGGCAGTTAATACATTTGTCCATTAATATGTCTACATTTAACTTTCATCCCTAACCCTATGTTGGTAACGAAGATGTTGATGTTTAGGCCTAACTGTTAAACGTGAAAATGTGCATGAATTTGTTGAATATCCTTGGTAGAAATTTTTACAAGCTAGTGTTGGGGTTCTTTCGAATAGTTGGGGTAATGTATTGGGCATGGTCTGTGCTGATGAATGAGAAAGGTGTCGTTAAATATCTACCTTGGAAATATATTCTTAGAGTGAATTTGCAAGGTTTAGTCAAAATGAGTTTGAACAACTCAAAGTAAATGTCACCTGTTTGAATCTAGAATTAGAAGAGGTGGTTAGAGTATGTTCAATTCTATTTACCATTCTACCTAGATTTCATTTGTTCCATTTTCGTTGTTCCCTCATACTTATTATTATATGATGTGATTTGTAATTTCAGAGTTATGGAAGGTTCGGGTGAAGGGATGGTTTTGGAGGGTATAATGATCGAAGTTTGAATTGTGTGAACAATGGATATATTCTCTTCTACCTTCTATTGTATTTGTTTTGTCTGTTGCATTTTGAAATTCATGATCACTGATGTTATGGAGTGTTCAATAGGATTGTAAGGTTTTCTGAACTGGGATGCAGGGTGGCATCAAATGAAACAAAGGGATTGACGACAACCCATTTTTCAACATGGTAGGCCTGTTGATCCGAATTTGGATCCATAGAATTGAAATTCCATTGATACAAGGTTCTGACTGTTGAGGATAATATATTTTTTGTCCTCAAGCATTTTTGGAAGAGGTTTCAGAGTTGTGAATAGTCCCTTTCTTGCAACATCGAAAAGCCTGACCTCATGGCATGGAAATCCTGCATATTCAATTTTCCAACCTAAATGAGTTAATGTTTCTGCATGGGAGACCTTTGTTAGGATGCCAAAATGATTCCCTACTAAACGAAAATTGATGTCACAACTGCAAAAGGTTATCTCTGCTTTTGTTGGGTGAATCACCATCATTTCATCCAAAGGAACATTTTTTTGGGGGAAACGAATCTCTACATGTAGATGTTGCATCTTACTCTGGAAGTGCAACGTTTCACCCCATAAAAGGAAATTTTTTGTTAGGCGAATCATATCTTTGTTGTTGGAATTTGAATGGCATGGTAGACTGATTCCCAAAAACTATTCCGTTGCTGCAAAATTTTGTCTTCATAATGATGGATCGATGGGCAAAGGGTAGTGGAAGAAAATC
The DNA here is from genome assembly GCA_009831015.1 of Picea engelmannii. Lineage (NCBI taxonomy): Eukaryota > Viridiplantae > Streptophyta > Pinopsida > Pinales > Pinaceae > Picea > Picea engelmannii. Next base: position 184,596 of record ML802355.1, read on the forward strand.
ATCTTCCTCTCTTTCAATAATCATTTTACTCCCATGCAAATTGATTTCTGAAGAATAATCCATTTCCTTTGTCGCAATAAACGTCTTCTCTGTTTTACAAACATTTTCTCTATTTTTGGTGGCAACAATGAACATTTTTCCAGGGGGATTGAATCCTTTGTTTAGTGGGAAATTTCTGGGAATAACATTTGTTAGCTTTCAGAGTTACTTCGAAAGTTGTTTACACCCTGCTTGGGGGTGCTTCATGTGATGTGGGGTGCATGGTATGTTGATTACCTTTGGTTATACCATGATGGAGATATGCATTCGAGATAGCTTGATCATGGATTGCCATGCCTTGACTTGATGCTTATGTAGCATACTTCCTTGGAGTGTTGGAGACCTAGATGTCATGATGACATTCTTCATGATGCAC
>ML802355.1:185110-212591 GCA_009831015.1 Picea engelmannii
AAGAAGAAGAAGAAATATCAAAGGCCAAACAAAAGGTTGATTGGAGTCTCTGTGAATACCTCTATGACCATAATGAAACATACTATAGCTATCTTCATGACTACACCCAAGAATTTCTTGAAAAGAGTCAAAAGCATGTCTTGGAAATAAAGGAAATGCTCAAGGACAGTAAAAAGATATTATATGAGTAGGACAATCATTTAGAAGAGAAAGAAGAGGAGATCAAGAGACTGAAAAATGAAATCAGTCAAGCAAAAGAAGAAAAGAAGGAAGATGATGTCTCAAGCAAAAACCTTGCAGATTTAAAAGAACTAAGGGAAAACTATGTCAATCTTAAAATCCAACTTGAAGAAGCTAAAAAGAGAGAAGAGGTAGTAAGGAACCAGTTTGAAAAAAAGGAAGAATCTTGTCATAAGATGGAAGCAAAAGTTGTGAATCTTAGAAATAAGGTTGAGAAGTTAGACACCAAAATCAAGTTCTTGAACAACTCCATGACCCTGGATGAGATTTTGGATAATTGGAGATCACCATATGACAAAATCGGTCTTGGATACAATAAGGAAGAAATTAGAAATCTCAAGAAACCTGATACAAGTCATTCATTTGTAAAAAGTGAAGACAGGTCTGATGCAAGTCTTTCTTTTATAAAAAGGGAAAGCAAGTATGATGTGGGTTCTTCATGTTCAAAGAATAAAAGAAACACTACAAAACTTAGAATATTAGATCAAGGAAGACATCCAGAATCTACTTATACACCTCAAAGCAAGTTCAGAAGAGAGACACCATCATGGATAAATCAAAGAAGGTATGAGAGTGTCTTTAAAGGTTATTGTTTTTCTTGTAATGAATATGGTCATAAAGCCTTGAATTGTAGGCATCATGGAAGAAAACAATTTGGTAGGTTCAACAACAGTATAAGATGTTGGAATGGCAATCATATTGGACATATTGTTGCACATTGTTATACTATGAGATGCTATAGTTGTGGTGGATATGGCCACAAAACCTATAACTATTGGAAATCAAGAAAACAGTCAATGAGAAATGCGTCATATAGGATGAAAAAATGAGTAAATAAAATATGTAAGAAAAAATAAAATACAATAATAAATTATGAGAGAACAAATCTCAAGAAAATAGGACAGTCACAGAGGTGGATAACAAAGACTCAACAAGTGAACAGGAGTTTGAAGGATGAAACCTCTAATAAGGAACATTCTCAAAACAAGGATAAAGAAGCTTTTGTTGCACATAATAATGGCATTGATGATGAATCTCCAACGATAGAACAACAAAAAGAATCGAGTGATGATTATTTCAGAAATCTTTCAATCCTATTTTAATGGTACACTGAAACTCCTTCTAAAAGAAAAAAAAAATATCTATGTTCAGAAAAGATGCAAAGACTATGCTCAATGAATCAAATTATCTGATGGATATTCCATCAATTAGTATTGATATTGGAGGGAATTTGTAAGAATATCAATACTCATATTGAACAGAGGTCGACTCAGGATTAATAGTAGTAAAACTCCTTGTGAACCCTGTTTTGGAAGAGCTCATTCGGTAAAATACTTCAAGGTCTTTGGAAGTAAGGATTACATCAAAATGCATGATGAGAATTTCGAAAATGTGATGCTAGATCTGATGAAGGTATCCTTATTGACATGCTTCTATCAAGAAATCATACAGTTTCTACAATCTTAGGCTACATAAGATGTTTGAGAGTACATATGTCAAGGTGGATGAAATAAAAACAATTGGTATCCTAGTTAGAGATCGATGAGAATCGATGGAAAAAACCAAGGGTTGTTTGAATAAAGATGAACTACAATTGCGTAGTGTTCCAGTAGGACAATGACATCTGCAGAGGCAACATTCGGATGTACAACATGAGGTAAATGACATTCTGTAAAGATAACAAGAAGAGAAACCCTATCAGGAAAAACTATCCTTCTAGAAACAAAGAAGGAGAATAGTCAGTAAAAACTCAAGGGAAGTTTTGGCTAAACAATTGAAAGTAATTAGATTAAATCTTGAAAAGACTCAATCACTACAAAAATTTGTATCAAGAAGACTACTCATATGAAACACAAAAATCCCAAGCAACTGAGATAAGAAGTTAGTAAATAAACAGGGGATGAAACCTTGTCAGGAAGAGCTACCTTTTCAGATATAAAAGGGGAGAGTAGTTAGAAGCAGAGAGAGAGCATATTGACAGGGGGAGTCATTCGTTTATGAAAGATAAAGGTTGATTATAGGAGGAGCTACTAGTGGATAGAGAAGTGCTTATATAGACAGATCATAGGAAAATAAACCCTTTTCCATTGATGTCAAAGAGGGAGAGAAACTTCATATGAAGGAAAACTTCATATAAAGTAAAAATTCATAAAAGGAAAGCATCAACACATGGGGAGTTTTTGTATATGAAGTTAATGGGTTGACCTCAATGACAAAGGGGGAGATTGTTGGAAATATTGTCATTGATGTCAACAGCCGATGTGATCATCTATTGTTAATGATGAATAACCACAACTGAGATTGTCATTGATGTCAACAGTCAATGTGATGATCTGTTGTTAAATGAAAAATGAGATTGTCATTGATGTCAACAATATATCAGTTAAGCAAGAGATGTCAAACAATGTGCAGAGATCGAAAGAGCGAACAGGAGAAGAAAATAATCAAAATCTCAAAAGTTATGAAGGAATAACAGATTATAGAGATGTCGTCAGGATCAGTGAAAATACTGAACAATTGATCATTGAATAGAAAATGTGAGAAGCCTTAGCAACCATTTGATCAGAATGAGAAGCTCAGCAGCCGTCCGATCAAGAGTTTGACCATATTGATCATCTGATACAATGCACATTGGTCATTTGAGTGACCATGGGCTTGAGGACCATTGAAATATTGTAACAGTTGATCTGCTTCAAGAATACCCATTAGTCATCGAATCTAGTGGAGCTGCAAGGAGGATAAGCCTAGGAGTTAGTTAACACTCCAAAGTAGTGAAATGATCTAATCCATTGGATCAATAGGACGCGTGGAAAGTGATTGGAATTTTGCTGACTTGCAGATCAGGAAAGTCAAAGACAATGTTGCATGAACTCGTGAAACACAAAATTGTGATATGATCTGGACCATTGGATCATGGAGGGTCGTGGACCATCGATCCAACGTAAGCGGATATCGGGAAATCAGGAATGGAAGAAGGGAGGTGAGTAGTCCTCCAAACTCGCGAAACACAAAGACCCGATAAGCTCTGGGTCATCAGATCACAAAGGTATGAGGATCGTTAGATCTTGGAGAAGCTGCATGATGGTTAGCTATGAGTTCATTTGGAACTCTGAACTCGGATAATTTGGAGTGACAATGACTCAAGGATCCCGAACTCGCGAAATCCAAAATACCGAAGATATAGCCGTCGGTTGGAAGGCAGGCATGTGGGACAAGATTAACGAAGTCGAGGAAGGACAACACATTGACATACCATGTCAGCTAACCTCATCAGCAAGGATGCGTGGAAGACCACGTCAACATGTACACATGGCATAACCAGAAAATGACAAGTGTCAAAGAGGAAATTGGCTCGAGACCATGTCAACAGGTGACGTAAGAAAAGCTACGTCACTTTAGGGGAATTGTATCGGGAGTTTTGCAATGTAGTAAGTCACGAAAACTCCGAAGGGAAAAAGTGGATAAATTATGTTGGCCATCCATCTCGATGAATGATTAAATCATGACCGTCAGATTTTGCAGTAATAGTATGATTGCAAGGTTAAAGTGGACCATTGATGTATCTCCGCGAGATAAATGTGAATCTTCCGATTGTATCAGCGATATCATAATTGAGAATTTTGCAATGAAGTAAGTCACGAAGACCTGAAGGTCAAAGTGTCGAAATTTCATCAGCCATCCATCTCGATGAATGATTAAGTCACAGTCGTCGGATTTAGTAGTGTAAGGAGGAGTGTAAGGTCTAAATTGGGTCATTGATTTGTCTCCATGAAATAAACGTGAAACGTCCAATTATTTCAGCGATATCGTAATCGGGAGTTCTTAAGTATTGGAAGTCACGAAGACTCGAAGGGAAAAGTGTCGAAATCTCGTCAGCCGTCCATCCCATTGGGAGAATGAATCGTGTCCATTCAATTGAATCGTCTCGCCTAAACATGAGGTCACCACCATTGGTCATATGTTATAAGATTTTTCAAAAGGAAACTATGAATAGGTCGCTATATTCTATAAGCCCGTGGTTCTGTAATGACCAGTCATATGAAATGACTTGAAGGAAGTGCATCCATAGTATATGGTCTCTGTGAAATTAACGGAGATCCGTGAAAAAGTATAAAGGATAAAATTGATCCATGCTGTGATCAATTTATGAAAGGTATTCACGGTAAATATAATTAAAGTGTGATCAACTCATGACAAACAAAAATCAACCGATATATAGTCATAATTAAAAGAGAATTAAATCATGAAAATATGAATAAAGAATAAAAAGGAAAAATTATATTAATTAAAGTTTAGATTATCATTTTAAATGAAAAGGTACAATGGTTCAAATAAAGGGACACGATGTTTTAAATTTCACACATGTTTGAAGATTATATAAATGAGAAAAAATGGTGAGAAGAAAGTGTCTCTGTGGTTCACATTAGAAGATCTAAAACAGGAGTAGAGTCCAAGATGAAGAACTCTTCATTCTAAGGTGCTTTCCAATGTCTAAATGAATATCAAGAACAGAAGAAGACAAAGCAGCAATTATGCAATCCAAAACTTGATAAAGAAGACAATACAAGCAGAGGCTGCAACAGACAAGTAGAAAGTACAATAATGGCTGCATGAGTCAAATTCTATGAAGAGCATAATAGATTGAATTTCATTATAAACTAAGGGTGGTTGGGTGGTGCAAGGGCAGGTTGGAGCCTGCAGGGGAGTTGGTGCTTCCTTGTCAATTGTAGCTGACTAAACAAGGGGTGGAAGCCTCCTACTAGTTGTAGCTGGTGAACAGAGGGAGTTGGTGCTTTCTTGTTAGTTGTGGCTGACTAAACAGGGGGTCGAAGCCTCCTACCAGTTGGTGCTGGTGAATGAGGGTGTGGGTGCATCCTTCCATTTGTAGCTGATAAATGGGGTGTGGTAGCATCCCTTCATTTGTAGGTGAAGAAACTTGGGGAATGTCTCTCCATCAAGTTGTAGCTTGAAAACAGTTTTGTAAAAGAACTGCTTATTAATGAGAAAAGAGTTGGTGGTTTTCCTTGTTGGGTTCCACGATAAAATCTTGTGTTCATAAGGGTTTGTTGTTCATCATATATTTCTTAATTGAATAATTAATATGCGTGCTTAATATGGATGAAAATAAAAAGAAAAAGTAGGCAATATTGATTCACCCCCCCTCTCAGTATTGCTGGATATTCCATCACCATTAATGTCAAAGGGGGAAAGATAGTCACATTGATGTGATTGAGATAACTATTGATGTAGAGAAATGCATTGTCTACATGTTTCCATCAATGATTGGTGTTGACATCAATGTTGGTATTTCCATCAATGCCAAAGGGGAAGATTGTTGGATGATGTTGTCATTGATGTCAAAGGATTGATGTCAAAGGACCAATGTCTTGTCATAGTATATTGATGAAGTATGTATTTGTTGTAAATGAATGGATTTCAAGTGAAGTCATGAATATATGAATATGGATCGATGTGTTTTCATTGATATAGGTTGCATATATGGATGGATGCACTAATGTAGTGATCGTTGGATCATGTGGTCATGCATAGAATCAATGACAAAGGGACAATGTCATAGTGGTGTATTGTCGTGGGATTGATGTAAAGATGACTCATTATTATCTTGTCATGGTTGATAGAAAGTACAAATGGATGAAATCCAAAGTGGTCCCGTTATGGTGAAATCCCTCACGGGAAGACACTTTGTGATTAAGTTATCCTCGAAGTATGGTTAGAGAACCCATGCTTGATTGTGGAATAATGAGATGAAGATAAATGAATTTGTCAATAAAGCTATCCTATATGGATAATGTTTGTCATGCCATTTCCGGTGGTATGTGGAACGTCACATAACTCCTCACAGTTTGAGAGTTATGGCCTTACGAAGTTGGAGGGCCCCCATGTGTTGGCTAGAAGCCCCAAAAGGTCAAAGAAGTCAAAGTTCTTACAAATAAAAAATTATTTAAATAATAAAGTGAAGTGATGAAGTAAAAAAGGATTGTTTAAATAATAAAGTTAATGGAGAACTTTATAATTATGGAAAGTGGTTATAAGAGGGTTAACCCTAAAATGAGGAAAATGGGTTAAGTGGACAAGTGGCCAATTGGACAAAGTTGGACATAAGTGGCTATATGGACAAAGTTGGACATAAGTGGCTATGTGGACAAAGTGGCCAATAATATGCTTCTAAGGAAGCTACTTGGAGAGTATAAATAAGAGGCAAGGGTCTCTTGTAAATATCTCTCTCTTGAGCATATATTGAAGATCTATTTTGAGGAAGAGAGTGATTGGAGGATCTCATGGATGCATCAAAGTTTTCGTAAGTCTGAGATCTTGACGAAGAAAGTTTTGGAAGTTCAGAAACCCTAGTTTCTGAAGGAGTACATGAGAAGAAATGGGCCAGAGCGTGTACATATGCGGGCTGCAGTGAGCTAGAGCGCGTACACATGCAGGTTGAAGAAGATTAGAGCGCATACAATTGGAGAAAGTCATGGAGACTTGAGTGTGAGATGGTGCCAAGTTACTGAAGGATGAAGCAAGTTCCATATTTTCATTCTATGGACTCATATCTTCCATAGAATTTATGGTATGGTTACATGTATGTTTTGAAGAATACTCTTGCTTATGTTATGGTTAATTCTTAGGGCATTCTTGGTCTGGATGTCATGATATGGTTTATATTGGTTGATTGATAGAGTGAGAAACACTCTTATGTTCCAGTACTGATATGATTTCCATAGTATACTGGTTTCTTATACATGTTTAAGTAACATTCATAGTGTATGGATGAGGAGCATGATTAAGTTTTTGGAGAGAATAGATGTGTTGTGATTGGTTATGGTACATATTGGACAGAGAAAGGAAGAAGTGGATGTGACAGAAGGCTGTAGAGGATTTGAATTTTTCAAGGAGAGAAAACCCTAGTTGTTCAGGAGGCATACACAGGCTATTGTATGCCAGACCACATACATATGTAGATTTCACTATTGGTATGGCACATACATACGCATGCTGAACTACTGACAGGTCGCGTACCTATTGACAGATTGGTATCTGTTGAGGATTGAATCCTCTTCTCACTTGGTGTTGATTTATGTAAGTTGAGTCTTGTATTGTAGAGATGGTGCTCTTGTGGAGTTGTAACTCTATTCAGTCGTTGTTGATAAACCCAAGGATTCTAGTCCATAATAAAAATAAAATTGTACATACATCTTGTGCTCTTTATGTTCTTTGTGGTGATGGCTTATTGATGATATATGTTGTTGTTATCTGTTGCTGATATATGTTCACATACAACTGGTTATAAATGACAGTAATAAGTGATGAGTAAATGGTGATTGCTAACTAAGGATTTTTTGTGAAGGGACGTTTGAAAATATCCCTACACTGATTCACCCCACCGTCCCAATGTGGTCGGTGTGTCCAACACATATTTCATGGAACCGCGATTTGAAAATTGTTGATTGCACATATATAACACATGGTATCTTGAGCAATGTGACGATGAATAAAATTATGGGTGTTTCTACTATCAAATAGGATAATGAATTTATTGTGCTTAATGTAGCTAATTAACTTGAGGGTTTAGGGAGAAGAAAGACCAATGAGGGAATTCAAGGAGATGAGAGGTTCAAATTCTTGTGGATCAAAGGGAAAGGTATGATCATCTACTTGGGGTAGCTCTTCAACTTGTGGAACATTGACATCCTCATAAGAAACATCCTCATAAATGGCCATGAAAATATTTTATTCCTTACACTTGTGCCCTGGAAAATATTTTTCATCACAATTATAACAAAGACTCTTAAGTTTGTGTTTAACCATTTCTGCCTGAGTTAATTTCTAGATATTGATAGTAGTAGGAGGGGTTGGATTGGTGTGTCAAGGGCATGGAATAAAGGAGGGTTTTAGTTTTGGGAAGAGACTACTTGTTTTTCTTCCTTAGTGTGTTGAGTATCTTCCATCTAGGTTTGGGGGTGAGCCATAAGGACATGGGCTCAGATGTAATCCTTCAGGCCACTAATAAATCATTCTTGGAAGAATTTGTTGGAAATGCCATTTGTTCTGAGAGCCAAATACTAAAAGGAAATGATATAATCTTCCACCATGCCAGACTGTTTCATCTTGGTCAAACAACCCAAATGATGTGTGTCAGTGTCAAAGCATTCATAAAGATCTACAACAAACTGTGTCCAAACAACATACCCTCTGCATGAATTTTTATGCCACTTCCACCATTTTTGGTGGTTAGGATCCAAATAAAAGACACTGATACGAAGTTTGGCCAAATCATTAGTAATTCCATGCAGGGAGAAATAATTTTCCATTTGAGTGATCCAACCCATGGGATCCGAGCCATCAAATTTTTTCACATCCACTTTAGGAAGATGAAGTTGACGATGAGGAGGGTTAGAATAAAAGGGCATAGAATGGGAGGAATAAACACCTTCTAGGTTATAAGGTTGTTCAGAGGAGGTAGGGCCCCTTTGTGGATTCATCCATTCATGGATCTTGGCAGCAAAGGATTCAAGTTTGATGTCCATGTGTGTAGAGTTGGCTTCCATTTTGGCCTCTTTGTTGGAATTGAGGGCAACAATATTGGCATTGAGTTGTTTAATTTCAACCTGGTTCTTGGAGATATCAAATGACAGGGCATTGACGCAGGTGTCAATTTCTTGGTTGCGGGTTTGAGCCATGGTGAAAGGAAGAAGCAAGAATGAGAATGGTGGGTTTGTACATAAAGGGGTTAATATTGAAGGCTACCATTTTGATCAGTGCAAAGAGAGGAATACAATGGAATATGTGGCAAATAAGGGTGTTAGGAAGGGTGGGAAGATCCACAGGAAAAAAAGGTGTATAAATGATAGGTACCATGATGATCAGGACGAAGAGAGGAATTCAATGGGATAGTTCTTGAATAAGGGTGTCGACAAGACCACTATACTCATTGTTTTACTCCTATGGAGTTATACTCTGGCTCGAAGAATACTGCAATGATAGAATGCCCAAATTGTTAACAAGGAAAATTGTGTAGGGATTTCGCAACTTGGATGCAAGAGGCACGGTTGCGCTGCAGAAGTTCCCCTATGTTTTTGTTCTATTCTATTTCGACATCAAGGGTTAGGGTTCTTACAAACAAGGGTTTGGGCTAGGGGTTTCAAGGTTCTTTTTTGATAGTAAGGGTTAGGGTTTTCACGGTTTTGTTTCGGCAACAAGGGTTAGGGCTTTCAGGGTTCCTACAAACAAAGGTTTTCCCTATGTTATATCTCTCTAATATACGTGCAGGGTTGAATACTAGTACTCGACCCAATATCTCAAGGATGCTCAATTGTATCCTTAGCCTTACTACCCAATTACACAGGTACTAAAGAGTAGTTTTCCCGAGTGTTGTTCTCGGTGCTACTATAACAATCCAGAAGTCAATAGGCTAATCTATAGCTGGTTTTAGGAGACCTAGGGGAATCACTATATACCCAAAGGTACGTTGGAGTGATGGTTGTGTACATGTGTTGTCTGATGTGGTACTACTCAAAGGGGTACCAATAAGGGTTACAGAGGTTTCCAACTAGGTGAAACAACGATTTTGAGAAACCCATGAAATCGTCTGTATTTCTTGCGTGTAGTCCTCCCCAACCACAATTTTATCCACCAAACGACAAAACTCTGTGCTTTAAAGATGTCGAAAGCACATGTCTCTACCCTGAAAAAATTGTCCCAAATTTATGCAAAGGAAAGTACTATGATAGCACTTGTAAGGCACCAACTGTATTATGCAAAGCATAACAAAGTAACTATGAATACCAGCAAGAACAACAAAATATAGAGAACAATAACACCATAGATGATAATTTTATTGATTGAAAGCCAAGTTCACTTGCCTCTTCAATAGGGAAACCTCCAGTAGAGCAGAGCTCAATTACAAAATAATTCTCAAGACAAAACTTTCCCATGCCTTCTACTCCTATTTATACTAATCAATCTTCAAAAAAACATTCTAAATAAAGATCTTTCTAAAATTGGAAACTTTTATTAAATCTTCTTACATTAAATTTGTTTTGAATAAACATTATTTACTAATAGAAAACGTATTATTCTATCTACATAAAAGATTAGGAAAATTAAATCCCTAACATATTTATTAATTAATTTAAATATTTAAAATTAATAAATTCAAATACTTTAATCCATTTTACCATTTTACATATTTGTTTCACTTATGATTCAAATCATTAAACATATTCACTTCATTCATTTATTCGCTTCACTTGTGATTCAAATCATAAACATATTCACTTCATTCATTTTTGTGTTTGAATAATCATTAAAAAGTCTTAATATCTTTGTAGATTAAGTTCATACAAAACAAATCATACATATGAAGATGTCACTCCACTTGATATACTTAATCCATTTTAAATATAATTCAAATCATTAAACCTATTCACTTCATTCATTTTAAATATAATTCAAATCATTAAACCTATTCACTTCATTCATTTTTTGTTTAAATAATCATAAAAAAATAAATTCTTAATATCATTGTGAATTAAGTTCATACAAACCAAATCATACATTGAAGATGCCAATCCACTTGATATCCTTGTGAATTAAGTTCATACAAACCAAATCGTACATATGAAGATACCACTCCACATAATTGGGCTATAAACAATTTCAAAGTATTCAAAATTTCAAATTATTCAAATTAAAGATAATACTATAATTCTTTTCGTGAGTTTGTGATTGGAAGAGACCATGTGATGAATATTGAATTGAGAATATGAACAATCTAAAACTAATTTTACCTTTTTATATATATTAAAATGGGTTGAGATTTACCTAAGTTAGGAATGATTAGATAACATGATAATACAATGAGGCAATTTTTGTTAAGTTTATACTCTTCATTATATTATATGGTAATTTTTGTTAGGTTTATACTCTTCATCATTATAAGTATATAGTATTTTGATGTCATTTTTTCTAACAACTAAATTATTTTTAAGTTTTTTGTCCTCATGTATGTTCCTTTTTAACAAGGATCAAAGGACATATACTTAAAAAGATGGATTTAACAAGTATCCAATACTTAAAAGATAGAAAGAAAAGATAAAAAGAATGTGAACCATTAGATTTGAAGAATGTAGAAGATCAAAATGACATAACTCAAAACTTTACAATTTCAAAGATGAAGAACATTGTTTTCTCAAAAGTGATGAATGATGAAAAAGAAGACGACATAAAGTCCTTCCAAAGGGTAGTTACAAATGAATACTCATAAAGAGGGATGAAGAAAATAAATGAATATGAAAATTCTATTTTTGATATGGAATTGACACAACTTTCGAATATTGGACATTTGTTTTCTCCTTCTAATCCAAACCTTCTAATTTTTTTATTTACCTTTAGTCACTACGAAACCTTCTTCAAGGGTGTGGAAAGAGGCTAAAAAGAAGAAAGGAAAAAAAATAGGATCTAGAACTATTTTTCATCAAGACAACAATGAAATGTTCATTTTTTTTTAATCATGGGAAATAGGTGACTCATTAGAGTGGATTGGGCTAGGCCGAGGATCAAACTGACTCATTTCCACTGTAACTCAAGAGTATATTCAATAGTCCTCTAGCCAGATATACCAATAACTTAAGACTTAGAAAGGGTTGAGATGTCAAGAGACACATCTGCTGGGTGGAGGGGATTCATGGGGGTGTCCTACTCCTAGGGGCCATCTACCCTTCTAACCTTTTCACAATGGGCAAAATGTCTCATCAAAATATTTGAATTTGGCAGAAGAGGGTGCACGACTTACCTCCCAACCATTCAAGTTTTTCCCCCTCAACCATTAATTTATTATTACACTGAAGGCATTCTTTTAAGGGGAGGTTTTTTTCAAGTTTTCATTGTCTTCCCAAGATCAATCAAACACGAACACGTGGTCGACATTCATGGTTGTCATCCTAGCTTGTCTTTATCCACGTGTCTTTTCACTGAATCCACATTGTGACCGAATTTGATCTTATTTCTTAATATTACCTGCTTAACTAGCATTTTCTTCTTGTTTCATGTTGTGCCCCAGCCTCTTCTCCTAGATCTAGGAAGGCACCCGCAGTGCCCTGTAGCAGTGGAGGGGATTTTTGGATATGGTGGATCAGGGCCGCTGCAACCATTACAAGATGGAGTTGTTGCAATGGCAACCACGAAGATAACACCGCCCCCTGCAAGTCATCGAAATCCATGGTGCTAGGGTTTGGCCTGATACAGTTAATTGGGCAGAGGAATTTGCTCGTGCCTATGATGCCACTGCAAGAAATATTAGAGTAAGAAGCTCTGTATCGATTGGTGGTCAAATGCAAAGAGGAAGCATTTGGTGGAAGAAGAGGATGATGGGGAGCTCCGTTACATTGATTAGGAGCGTCTGAAAAAGAGGCGATGACCGGGGTGTTGCAGGATTAGAGACCCTATAATTGGGGCTGAGCGGCCCGTTGTGTTTCTGAGTATTAAGGAGCAAGATGCAACAAAAATAGAGTCATCGTGAGCCCTTCAATTGGGTTGTCAAAAGGGAAGACTGAAGGTATGAAGGTGTCCCAATAATGAAGTGCATGATAACTTTGACATTGAATGGAAGAAGAAGCAGAGAAGGAATAGAAGGGTATACTAGAATCCCCATGGGCGATAACACAACTAGTGAGGTGTTGGATGAGCATCACGAACTCCCCGTATTCATTGTGTATGATCTCAAGGGAGTGCACATATATAATCACTGATGGCCTGTATGGCATGGAAGGCACCTGCACCTCTTCCAGATCTTGTGAGAGTCCCTCCAGATATTGAGTGACACATGATGTGGACCCTATGATTCCCTCTTCGATGCTTTTTCTTGTTGCTACTGTAGCAACAAACTCATCCCTCCCTTATTTTCTGTTGGTTCAATTCCAATATCCATTCCAGGCCGCATAATTTGTCCTCATTCCTGACTCCTCTAACTGTATTGTTAATGACGACTTTTTCAGACTAAAGAGAGAACAACCCAATATGCAACAAAAACTATGCAACCATACCGCATAAACAAGGAGGCATGCTCCCTCACATCGACATATACAAGGATTTTTGGCATATCTACAAGTCTTTTTTATCTCACATGGAATGGAAATGGTCAGACCTAAATAAAGAAAGTATAGATGGATAATTGGGGATGAGAGACATGTTCCGAGACTGTGTGTGGAGAGACGTGTTCTGATACTGCATGTGTAGTCTTGGTGTCCAGTAAGTCTTTTTTTTTCGATAAATTTGGGAAAAGTTTGAGCAGATTACCAATTCAATATGGGCAGTTAATACATTTGTCCATTAATATGTCTACATTTAACTTTCATCCCTAACCCTATGTTGGTAACGAAGATGTTGATGTTTAGGCCTAACTGTTAAACGTGAAAATGTGCATGAATTTGTTGAATATCCTTGGTAGAAATTTTTACAAGCTAGTGTTGGGGTTCTTTCGAATAGTTGGGGTAATGTATTGGGCATGGTCTGTGCTGATGAATGAGAAAGGTGTCGTTAAATATCTACCTTGGAAATATATTCTTAGAGTGAATTTGCAAGGTTTAGTCAAAATGAGTTTGAACAACTCAAAGTAAATGTCACCTGTTTGAATCTAGAATTAGAAGAGGTGGTTAGAGTATGTTCAATTCTATTTACCATTCTACCTAGATTTCATTTGTTCCATTTTCGTTGTTCCCTCATACTTATTATTATATGATGTGATTTGTAATTTCAGAGTTATGGAAGGTTCGGGTGAAGGGATGGTTTTGGAGGGTATAATGATCGAAGTTTGAATTGTGTGAACAATGGATATATTCTCTTCTACCTTCTATTGTATTTGTTTTGTCTGTTGCATTTTGAAATTCATGATCACTGATGTTATGGAGTGTTCAATAGGATTGTAAGGTTTTCTGAACTGGGATGCAGGGTGGCATCAAATGAAACAAAGGGATTGACGACAACCCATTTTTCAACATGGTAGGCCTGTTGATCCGAATTTGGATCCATAGAATTGAAATTCCATTGATACAAGGTTCTGACTGTTGAGGATAATATATTTTTTGTCCTCAAGCATTTTTGGAAGAGGTTTCAGAGTTGTGAATAGTCCCTTTCTTGCAACATCGAAAAGCCTGACCTCATGGCATGGAAATCCTGCATATTCAATTTTCCAACCTAAATGAGTTAATGTTTCTGCATGGGAGACCTTTGTTAGGATGCCAAAATGATTCCCTACTAAACGAAAATTGATGTCACAACTGCAAAAGGTTATCTCTGCTTTTGTTGGGTGAATCACCATCATTTCATCCAAAGGAACATTTTTTTGGGGGAAACGAATCTCTACATGTAGATGTTGCATCTTACTCTGGAAGTGCAACGTTTCACCCCATAAAAGGAAATTTTTTGTTAGGCGAATCATATCTTTGTTGTTGGAATTTGAATGGCATGGTAGACTGATTCCCAAAAACTATTCCGTTGCTGCAAAATTTTGTCTTCATAATGATGGATCGATGGGCAAAGGGTAGTGGAAGAAAATCATCTTCCTCTCTTTCAATAATCATTTTACTCCCATGCAAATTGATTTCTGAAGAATAATCCATTTCCTTTGTCGCAATAAACGTCTTCTCTGTTTTACAAACATTTTCTCTATTTTTGGTGGCAACAATGAACATTTTTCCAGGGGGATTGAATCCTTTGTTTAGTGGGAAATTTCTGGGAATAACATTTGTTAGCTTTCAGAGTTACTTCGAAAGTTGTTTACACCCTGCTTGGGGGTGCTTCATGTGATGTGGGGTGCATGGTATGTTGATTACCTTTGGTTATACCATGATGGAGATATGCATTCGAGATAGCTTGATCATGGATTGCCATGCCTTGACTTGATGCTTATGTAGCATACTTCCTTGGAGTGTTGGAGACCTAGATGTCATGATGACATTCTTCATGATGCACATATGTAGAGGTTGATTGTTTTCTTAGGAGAACAACTCACCTTGGAGGAGGGGTGTTGGGAATTTTGGAGGAGGGTGTTGAGCCCTACATGGCATGGGGATACTTGATTGCTTTCATGTAAGGTTGTACTTGAAATGAGATCACTTGGGTTGAGGGGCGATCATGTAGGTGTGGTGGGCCTGGAGGTACACATGGCTTAGGAGGGAGTGTTGGATCATTGGAGGCCCGTGACTGCAAGTATAGATTATATTGTGTGTTTGTGAGTTGTTTAAGTTTTAAGTTATGTATTTTTTGGTGTATTGTTACTTTTACTAGAAAGACTTTATGTATTTAAATTTCTTAGTAAGATTCCGGGGATTATGTTTCCAGAAAGTTTTATCTCCAATTCTTGCATATTTTATGTTTCATTTTTTTCCTATGAATATTTATTAAGTTCAAAATTGAAAAAAAAAATGAAAATGATATACAAATGTCAAATACATTGCTAAAATAACAATAAAAACAATTAAATGAATTGAGTATAGAGATTTTATTAAATATAACAAAGATTGAAAAACCACCCAGTGACAACGATGTAGTTTTCTTGCAAGTTGCAATTAAAAGTTAAGTCGCATCGTACACGTAGGCAAATATAGGCAAAATCGAGTAAAGCAAAATGACTAGACACTTAAAAATGATGTTACTTGAAAAAGTTGCATGTATCATATAAATATATTATATAATATTTTGAATTTTGATTTAGTTTTTCTAAAATTACACAATTTAAAATGATTTTGTATAAAATAAATTACATACTCTATACATATATGTTGGCCCTTGACTAAGTTTTGGAGATCCTTGGTCAGGTTTGACCTATTTTGGGACTTCGACAGGCTGATCGAAGGCAGAGCGCAAGTCGAAACAGATATTGTGGGATATCGATCCCTTTTTAGGGCATTTTTGGGATTAGGGTTTATGTAATGGTTATGGGGATGTCAGCCCATGGGTTTACCCATGTTTAGGCCTTTCTTTTAATGTATAAATAGAAAGCTAGGCGATGTAAGAAGGACCAAATGTTTTGTGTGGTTGATGCTAGGTGCTAAATATTGTGCTAAGTGCAAGTAATTGTAAGAGGCTTTGTGCTTAGTGTATGGTCATCTATAGTGATTTGTGCACAGACTGTGTGAGGAAATTTTGTGCTGTAACTCGGGGAAGGAGGATCTGGCAAGGTGTGCACAGATCTCCTATCCACTACAAAGTAGGATTTTGATGCTCTGTACATGTAAGAAGCTTGACATAAGATAATAAAGAAGAGAAGAGTTGGTGGATGTAGCCCCACATTGGGGTGAACCACGTATATCCTGTGTTATGGTTGCTTTGTGCATTATGGTTGTTATATTGTTTATGTGATTAATGCTTAGTGAAATATTGTATACTTAGATGAATATGATATCTTAGTGCCTAATGATGTGAATAAGATGCTAGATCTGATCTATTTCCTCATGCTAAGTGCTTCGTTATGTTAGATCTGGTTGAATATTGTGTTGCTTTGTAATTAGGTTTTATCTATGAAGTAAATACTGGTTGGATACTAATGAATGTTAACTAGTGCTTTGTTAGAGTATTTTGATCACAGATCTATGTCTCAGCTAAGCTTGCAGGCACTGGAGTCCTGCAACCACCCCTGCCTCTACCTTGGGTGAGACTTCATCTGCTTTCTAGGTGTTTCCAAAAGGGCCGATAGTTAGGGTTTTGTTGGTGCGTTGTTGAGCGGTGAACCTCATGTCTTCCCCTATGCCAACAAATGGTTCTGCTGCTGGGACTCGAAACTATGATTGTTGGGAACTGAGGAAAATAAAGAAAGCTCTGTGTGTAGATCTGTTGCTTTAGTGCGCAGTATTATACTTGACTTGTGAAGCTCTGTGCTAAGAAGATAAGTCCGATCTGAAGAAAAGAGGTAAGATCTTGAAGCTTTGTGCTTTGAGAAAGGTAAGGTAAGTGAAAAATTTTATTTTGAAAGTATGGATCTAGGTATGTTTGATAAATTTTGTCTGAGCCTGAAAACTAGGTTACAAATAGAAGAAAGAAGATTTGATATGAGTAGATCTGATAGAAATAGTGAGAGATATATTATTCCTATACATAGAAAAAATGTTTGGGCTGACAAATGGATGCAGGATCCTAGAAAGAATTTTTTGCAGGTTAGTTACTGTGACCCCAGTGTGCAGTACAGGGAAAGTTGGGGATCATTTAAGAGAAAGAGATGATTAACCCTTTGTTA
Source organism: Picea engelmannii (assembly GCA_009831015.1). NCBI lineage: Eukaryota > Viridiplantae > Streptophyta > Pinopsida > Pinales > Pinaceae > Picea > Picea engelmannii. The sequence continues at coordinate 202,596 of ML802355.1, forward strand.
CAGTTGCAGAAGACCGAGACATCTTGCTAAGGAATGCCTTGATAGAAGACCTAGTTGTATTTGTTGTAAAGCTATGGAACATGAAGTGTTGGATTTCCCTAGAATGATTGATAAAGTTGAAAAGATGAATATGAGACAAGAAAACCATGAGAAAGGCCAAGAGACTAAGATTACGGCAGAATCCCAGAAAGAATCAGAGACTGTATTACTAAAGATGAAATAAACCTTGAATGATCACAGAGACACTAATTTATTAGAGATCTTAAAAGACAAAGAATGCATAGAAGCAAGAATTGGAGACTTCGACATAGACTGTGTTATGGATGAGGAAACACAGGTGAATATAATGACAGAAAGAACTTGGGAAATTTTGGTAAAACTTGCTATGATTCCCTCATTGGGAGGAATAGGATTATTTAGTGGAAAGCTAATTTCTATTTTTCTAGGAAGGACCTGGATTGAGAAAGATCATATCGGAAGAAGAAAATAAGAGGAAGCCCTAGAACAAAAAAAACAAGAATTAACAGATTTTCATGACTAGGAGAATAACACACTTGATAGTAGAACAAGAGACTAATTCAAAGTTTCTAAGGACCAGGGATCTGGCTATCGAAGCTGGAAAAACACAGACATACTTGAAGAACCTATCCATATAGGAGAGTAGGGAACCTACTCTAGAAAGATAAGAAGTATTACACTCGAACCCTATGAAAGACCGTCAACAGTGCGAAGTTACTATGCTAAGAGAAGGTAAGAATCAAAATGGAAGAGGAACCCAATAACTTATATTACAGGAAAAAAGGCTAGAATCTCAACAAGAAGAAAGCAAAGTTAGAAAAATTACAAGAAGCTCCATAAAGAACTTCACAGAAGGAAGGTTTCCAGAATTTGAACTTCGTCGGAATATCAACACAACACAGAATGCCACTTCGCCATGGAGGATAAATATAACCGTTGGAGGCATTATGACCGTTAGACTGACGCTCTTGAATGGTTAGAAGAGAAGTTATGGACCAAAATCTCGCCATTGGACCGTTAGGACCGTGCCATAATGGATGGATTGCATTGATTAAGTCTTTTGACTCATTGGAAGAAACCGTTACGGTGTTTTCTATTTATCCCGTCAAGTGTCACACTGAGAACACTTTTTCCAATTGTGATTTTCCGAGCCCACAGAGAACTAGTTGATCTCGCGCAGTGATCATTTAGACCTTGAAATCCATTCTGTTGCATTGAGTCTTTGTTCATCAACCTAAGATATCCTATCTCGAGCATGCATGTCGGATGACATTAGCACAGTAGAAAATTTAGTAGTGGAAATTATAATCGATCTAATGGCTGAAAAGGTAATGTACGCAAGAGTTCAAGATTCATCGACGAGAGGAGTGAAAGCCTCTCCATCGACTACTCGTAGATCCAGACCATCCCGAGATGCAGCCGAGAAAATAACCAAGCATCGAGATGACTTGGTGAATGCGAAGTTAATCCCATCTATCCTGCCCGACTACATCCCTTCCCTGGCCGGTGTGGTGAGTCGTGACAGTGTCCCGAGGGACTTCGACTACACAATCACCACTGCGTACCTCCCAAAGGGAATACAAGAAGTCAGACCATAGTTGGAGAGAATTCTGACCTTGAAGACCAATGACTATAATCTGGGAGACCACAAGAGCTATGACATCCTCGCACCTCACAAATATCTAACCAATACCAAGGGGAAGAATTCGAAGATCATCCCCCAACCATCGACTATGGACATCGCGAGGTCCACTATATTGAACGTGATGAAGATACCACACTTTGGAAGGCACCAGCAAGTTAATACATGCGTTAAGCTCCTGTTGTCATGCTTCCATGGTGGTTATCTATGGTTGGACAGGTGTATCACCGTCGATCTGGCGGTGATCCATAGGATCATCAAATTGATCATGTAGGGACTAGACCCGCAAGACTTTTACCCAAGGAAGGATGCAGACTGCGGCCTGAAACAGAGGATTAAAGACACCTACAACGATGTAGAGAAGGGGATGCGAGGCTACAAGGTAGCCTCCATTTAGAATGGTGTACTGTGCCTTGCTTTCCAATTGATTGCTGGTAAGCTAGTCTGAAAGAACAAACCCACGCAGGTCATAGAGTTTATCATTGACCTCACTGGAAAATGCGTGGAAGGACTCTAGATGAATTGGGATAGTTACTTAGTCAACTAGTTAGAATTGGATTTCTGCGAAGCTCAGGATCAAGGATATGAGTTCCATTTTAGCTAGTTGTTGATCCTCATCGCGTTTACTTCTTGGGAGATGCCGGAAGGTGCGACCTTCCCTGACATTGATTCATTCGATCCTCTCACTATGAAGTTCACCATGCTCTGGTATTCGAGCGATATGGGGAAACAATGACAGTCAAACACAGTATTCCATACCTACTACCTACAATAGAAAAGGGCTATTGAGTCTTTCCCTTGTATGACGTCGAACACCTTGGACAGGTTCATGCCCCTTATGAAGTTTCGCGCAGATAGGCATTTTATTTATATCACTACTCCCACAGATGAAAGTAAAGAAGAGATTCAATCTTACTACATTCTCACAGAGGAGGACCTGGAAGAAATCACTAAGGACTGGCCCGCAGAGTTCCTTATACCAGTCGACCAGGCAGAACTGTCCGACCCAGACCTCATTGGAAATCCGGTGGTTACTTGCAAAGAATATGATGCACCCAACAATAGAAGAAATAAGAAGCAAGAAGAGGTATAGGAGTTGAGCAACACATCATAAGAGATTGCTTCAGATTCACCTAGTGGAGGAGGTGATGATGAAGTGGAAAAAGAAGAGAAAGAAGGGGAAGAAGATAAGGAGAAGCAAGGCAAAGTAACACTACCACAGAATCCCTTGATGATGCAGATCCATCTAAGAAAATAAAGGTTTCCCCCATGAAACCTACATCATGGAAGAAGTCCAAAGCTAGTAAGCCAAAGCTGTAGACTGTTCTCATAGTCGACGACTTCAACTTCATTATCGCAGTTGTATTAGACGCCTTAGAATATATTTTGAAAAGAATTGAAGAAAAACAAGAAGCCATGTATGATAGAATTGAGACAGAGCTAAGAGGTGTACAAAAATCCCTTCACTCCAGTCACACAGTGTCCACTGTGCCCCTGCCATTAGATGAAACAGAGTTGGAAGATGAGCCTGCCCAACTCTGCAGAATAGATGATGCGATCGAAGCTCACCTTTGTTGTGCACAGGAAGAAAAAGAACATACCACAATGACCCTGAAGCAAGCACAATAGGAAGTGATAGAGAAATGCCGAGTTGCACAAAAGGAGAAGGACGACCTACAAACCAAGTTCGAAGAGGATAAAGCGCAGATCCAGCAGGAGAAAGAACAACTTCTTGCGGAGCAGGTTGGAGTTAAAGAAGCATTCCACAAAGCACTTCGCTCTGTGACAGGCTTAGAGAAAATAGAGGAATATTGAGTGGAGAAAAAAGTGACGAAGATTGTTGAAGTCATTCAACAACTTCAATAGAGAGTCAGAGAACTAGAGCTACAAACAGTGCCAAGCACTTTGCAGGAAGTACGAGACCATAGAGAAGCAACTGCCTGGAGCACAGTTGAAATGATCAAAGCATTAGTAGTGGAATGTAAACAACTAAGCAGTCGTAGTGCGTAGACTTATGAGCGACTTACCGAGGACCCTGAATTGAAGACACTAGAGTCACAACTCCAGGATGCAAAGCAACAAGCAACAACAGTACAGGCATAACTGAAACTCCTGTCAGCAGTTGAGAGGATGAAAATATCCCCAAAACAATGCACAACTCAGCAACATGTCCATGACATACAAAGTAGAGTCATGGAAGTAACTCAGAAGCTCCAGTCAGTCTAGGATGTAGCTTGCTTACTTTTTGAGAAGATTGAAGGCCGAGGAGAAGAGCTGGAACAAGTAGTTACTCCGGTAGAACAACTCTTAGAGGGACCTGTGAATTAGGAAATTATTCAAGAGTTCACCGAGCAAGAGGCCTTGGCGAAGAAACAGGTCGAAGCAGCTCGATTCAAGCTCGAGGCATTTGAGGCAGAATTACCGAGAGCAGAGTGAATCGGGAAGAGTCATAGGTGAGTGTTGGGGGCCTGTTGGCCTTTGACCAAGTTTTGGAGATCCTTGGTCAGGTTTGACCTGTTTTGGGACTTCGACAAGCTGATCGAAGGCAGAGCGCAAGTCAAAGTAGAGATCGAGGGATCTCGTCCCCCTTTTAGGGCATTTTTGGGATTAGGGTTTATGTAACGGGTATGGAGATGTCGGCCCATGGGTTTACCCATGTTTAGGCCCTTTTTTTAATGTATAAATAGAAAGCTAGGTGATGTAAGAAGGACCAGATGTTTTGTGTGGTTGATTCTAGGTGCTAAGTATTGTGCTAAGTGAAAGTAATTGTAAGAGGATTTATGCTTAGTGTGTGGTCATCTGTAGTGCTTTGTGCACAGACTATGTGAGGAAACTTTTTGCTGTAACTCAGGGAAGGAGGATCTAGCGAGGTGTGCGCATATCTCATGTTCACTATGAAGTAGGATTTTGATGCTCTGTGCCTATAAGAAGCTTGACATAAGATAATAAAGAAGAGAAGAGTTGGTGGATGTAGCCCCACACTGGGGTGAACCACGTATATCCCGTGTTATGGTTGCTTTGTGCATTATGGTTGTTATATTGTTTATGTGATTAATGCTTAGTGCAATATTGTATGTTTAGATGAATATGATAGCTTAGTGCCTAATGATGTGAATAAGATGCTAGATCTGATATGTTTCCTCATGCTAGGTGCTTCGATAAGTTATATCTGGTTGAATACTGTGTTGCTCTGTAATTAGGGTTTTATCTGCGAAGTAAATACTGGTTGGATACTAATGAATGTTAACAAATGCTTTGTTAGAGCATTGTAATCACATATCTGTGTCCCAACTAAGGTTGCAGACACTGGAGTCCTGCAATCACCCTTGCCTCTACCTCGAGTGGGACTTCATCTTCTTCGTAGGTGTTGCCAAAAGGGTTGATAGTTAGGGTTTTGTTGGTGCACTGTCGAGCGTTGAACCTCGGGTCTGCCCCTGTGCCAACACTATATATATATATATATATATATATATATATATATATATATATATATATAGATATATTGTATATTTTTTTAAAAGTTGATTTAGTTTTTTCAAAATTACATAATTTTAAAAAATGATTTTGTATAAGAAAAGTACATCCTATATATAAAGTGAAACAAATATATAATCAAACACAAAATTGATGAATTCCAGAGAAATTGCATATAGGAATGAATAAATAGATTGCATAATCTTGTAGCCATAGATTTAGTTGGATGGAATCATGATCCCTACAAATAGATTCTATTGCTTTTCATAATAGAACTAAAACTTTACCAATTGATGAAAGGCAGTTGAATATAGAGATGAATGCTATGGAATTTATAGGATTTGAGGAAGATGAGCACATATATAAAGTGATGTGATGCAAGATGCACCAAGATGAAACTATTTAGATGTAATTTTTAAAAATTATTAAGGGGGCTTAACAATTGGAACCATATTAATTGTTAGTTGGTACAATGAATTCAAGATTTGAGTGTTTGGGGGAGAATGTATTATTACAATTTCAATTTCTTACATGCAAGCTCTGCCATGTATAACTACAACTCCTAAGTGTTGTGTATGACTACAACTCCACCTACAATCTAGTAAGTTGAATTTAAATGTATCTTATACAACATGATTTTAATGTCTTTTTTTTATTATTTTAGATATTAAATTGTCATCATTTTATATTATTATGAAACTTTGATTCAATGGTTAAACTGAAATGTTTTCCATGCAAATTTTGATTTTGATTTTTAATGCCCTTTATAACTATATTTTTAAATACATTAATTTTAAAATATTTGTAATAATGCAATATATATATATATATATATATATATATATATATATATATATATAAATCTTGAAAATTTATGAAAATCTTTTCAATTATAACAATAATATTTTTAAAGAAAATCAATTAATTTTTTGCATTCCTTCAAAGGTTAATTTTTTTTTAAAGAAAACAAACTATTTATGGCATTCTTTTAAAGGTTTGATAAAGCAAAATTTATCCTAATAATTATCATCATCATTATAAAATTAAAGTTATACAAGAGATGAGTCTTAAATTAATAAATTTTCATTTAAATATACATATAGATGTTATATATATATATATATATATATATATATATATCATGTTAAATGTGAAGCACACATTGTGGGGATGCTCGTGTTGAGTTTGAATCTTTGTTGTTCCTAGTGACATAGTCAAACTTAATCAAGAGCGTGTCATGTTGATTTGGTCATATTTACTAATAATTTCTTGCTAAATTATTCATAATAGAAAATCATTTTAATAAATGCGGTAAACCATTAGTCTTTATTAGAGATTTTGATTCCCTCAAGAGAATCGAACCCACAAATCTCTCTCTTTGTCTGACGTTTTGAAGGAGAGATGTCACATATAGCTCATGAAGTATTGATCTAGTCTTCAAAGCTAAATCATTAGTAATTATATTAAATATTTTTAAGAATTTCAAAATACAGTACAAATGCCATCTACAAGAAAATTTGTTTTTTCATTTATAATTTTATCAATCCTTATAGAATTTTCCCTCCCACAAACGTTAATAAAAAATTTCAAATTCAATAGTGATATCAATATTATTAAAGTGTTTCAACCTCATTCAAGTATTTTCAATTTCAATAATATATCCATGGACCATGAATTTCAAGGGGGAAATTAGATAATATCAGAATACTTAGGAAATATTGTTTATTAGATATCTTTAATCATGGGAATGGTGATTAATTTGTTAATTCAGTGCATTAACAGATTTTACAAATAATCTATTTCATTGGTTTTTGTGTAGGTTGTTCCCTTGGTTTTTACAAATAATATATTTCATTGGTTTTTGCAGCTTGGATTTTATCTACTTCTCTTGAAGCCTTTGATGTCTCTTCAGTTGTGCTTGGAAAAACAAAAGGTTAGTAGTGTTCTTCTCTATTCCAAATTTATTGAGGGATTGTTGGAAAGGGGACACATTATTAGATATCATATATTGTTAGCAGTGGGTAATGAAGCAACACACCTTTGCTGCACTGTCATACACCACAACTACAGAAGGAATGCACATTGCCCCAATATTTTCCTATGAATTCTATGCAAAAATGAAAGATACTACCTATGTCTAATACTGCCTATGTTAAAATATGCATCCTCTATCACTACTCTACCCCTAAGATTCTCTTGTGCTATAGTGAAGGTCAGAAAGTTGTAGCTTCTTCTATAGTTTGAACATAATTATATACATGCAATGTTTAATTAGATGATAAAATTGCGAATATCAATGTTATTTTTATCAATTGCCTATATGTTTAAGCAGTAGTCTAGTGTTTTCCAATGTAATTAGAGGATAAGGGGAGGTATTTCCTATTTTGAGAAGATATATACAATTTATCTTATAATTAGTGCTAACTAATGTCAATCACATGGTTTTATATTTACTAATAATTAGTGATGATAATAAAAGTTACCTTATGATAAATTATGATTCAATATATGGGTCACAAATAGCTTTAGATGATATCTAGAATTACAAAATTTACACTAAACATGATGGTGATAAAACATATGTTACTCAGCTTTTTTCTAGGTTCCCTTTCCCCTACTTTAGGGGTATGCTAGTGTTATCAAAATATATATTTGAAATAGGAAGGACCATCTTTCTAATTTTTATAAAATATTCCTATAACATTGCAAAATATACATCTCTTTTCTTCTTTAAAAATAAAAATGGTAATTAAAAAAAATCCCAAAATATTAAATTAAATATCATCCTAAAAATCCTCATTAAAAATACGTGATCGAAATTTTCTATGTGACTAACTTAGTGAGAATTTTACAAGAGGAACTCACTTGGAGACTAAGCAATCAAAATGTGTACCTACCTATTTGTGTAGACTAAACACTTAGATTGATTTTGAGACTGGTTTTACTGGGCCTTGTTTGTGACTATGACAGCCTATGGCATGTAGTCATCTTTGTATTGCCTATTCATGGCCATGAATAACTGTTTGGTATATTTTCACATGGATCTGCAGTGTAATTCAAATTGGCAACCATGTGCGCAAAGTTAATACAGATTGTAATATTCTCATGAGCAACTAGTTCATCCAGTTGGGTCTCCATTACTCCACTTCTGGGTATTATAATGTATTTCGACCATCACAGATACTCCTCTGACCTCACACATTAGGGGGCAACTGTTATAGCAAGATTTGCCTCACCCTATGAAAATTTTCTCAAAAGGCCTTTTCCATTTCCCTATGCAGACTTGAAGTCCCTTTTTGTAGTTCCCATAGCTAAAAATAATATTTTTCCACATATATGCGCCCTAACTATTATACAACATGTGTATATGCAGGTTGCACCATTACAACCTGTGTACATTGGGTTTTGTACCCAAAATTAAAAAAAGGGTGTCGAGTTTCCATGTAACATCACGAGATCCATGATCCTTGACCTTCCATATACTGGAAACGTTATGAATCAACCCTTCAATTCCATTTGAAGGCTATAAATGGGCCACATCTAAGCTGTGGAAAAGAGGAGAATAATTCAACTTTGAGAGAAAAGTTACTTTGGAGAAATTATTCACTTCATATTGAGTCTGCATCCGTTTTTCCTTTTAAGTTTGAACACATTGTTCAACCCCCAAGCTCTTCCCTATTTGATGGAGAACCTCATTGTCTCTCTTATATGAACTTTCCTTTGGAGGAGGATTGAAGTGGTGGAGGCCCAGCTAGAAGGGACTTAATTTCTCGGTTTCGAACCGTGCCGACCCAGAAGTTGGTCATTCATACACTTCTATTGATTACATTTTAATAGAAATACTCTTTTCTCGTCCAATTAATGTCTTGCAAATATTTGAGGTGTTATTCCATGGGCATATTTGTTATGAATATTGATGGATTATGCTATAGAATGTGCTAACTTTATATATTATCACCATATGCTTGCGTATATTGGTTGTTGAGGACAAGTTGCAGGTGTATTGCTTTGAGTCAAGTGCTCAATAGTGGACTTCATCAAACGTATGGACGATGTAGGTTCTTTATCTTGTCTTGTTAGCATATTTGTTTATATAGCATACTTGAGATTAGAGTTGATTTCTGTAGTCATTTCCATCTGTTGTGGTTTACCCCGTGCCATAGAAAGATTTTCCTCGTAACAATTGGTTGTGGGTTTGGGCCATGGTGAAAGGAAGCAACAATAATGGGGTTGGTGGGTCCATACAGAAAGGGGTTACTATTGAAGGGTACCATTTCGATTAGTGAAAAGAGAGGAATCCAATGGAATAGGTGGAAAATAAGGGTGTCAGGAAGGGTGGGCGGGTCCACAGGAAAAAAATTCGTATAAATGATAGGTACCAAGACAATCACGACGAAGAGAGGAATCCAATGGGATAGTTCCTGAATAAGGATTTCGATAGGACCACTATACTCATTTTTTTACTCTTGCGAAGTTATACTCTGGTTTGAAGAATATTGCAATGATAGAATGCCCAAATTGTTAACAAGGAAAATTGTGTAGAAATTTAGCAACTTGGATGCAAGAGGCACAATTGCACTGCAGAAATTCCCCTATGTTTTTGTTATGTTCTATTTAGACATCAAGGGTTAGGGTTCCTATGAACAAGGTTTAGGGTTAGGGTTTTCAAGGTTCTGTTTCGACAGTAAGGGTTAGGGTTTTTAGGGTTTTGTTTCAACAACAAGGGTTAGGGTTTTTAGGGTTGCTACAAACAAAGGTTTTCCCTATGCTATAATTCTTTGATATATGTGCAGGGTCGAATAGTAGTACTTAGACCAATATCTCAAGGCACCAACTAAGGAGGCTCAATTGTACCCTTAGCC
>ML802356.1:16130-37655 GCA_009831015.1 Picea engelmannii
TTACTTTTTAATCTTGATATCCATTAAAAATGACCAAACAAACCATGGCCCTCCCCTCTAGTTTCTATAATAAAATTTTAATATAACAAGGAGTATATAAATCAAGTTATTATATCTTTTATTACATTGGGGTTTCTTTAAAAAAAAAAATTAAGTAATATTTGCATATATAATTTTCCATTGAAAATGACCAAATAAATCATGCTCCTTCCCTTTAGTTTCTATGCCAATCACATATGTGATAGGGATAGTTTGGATATTTCCCACCTATAATTTCAAAATTAAAGTAAATACACCTTATCCCATCCTCCTCTTAGAAACAAGACTCTCCCCCACTGAGAGCACAACTATGACTAGATACCTAATGTATAAGAACAAGTTAAACACCATAGAAGACAAGAGGATACCTAAAATTGCTTCAAAATCAAGTCATAACCACCATCGACTCAAGTGAGGATGGCATAAAGATGTCCATTCTTGGCTAAACTATTGGGGAATCATGGAAGAAACCATTTTGCAGAAAAATATACTATTAAAAAAAAGGTCAAATCAAAATTTAAAGAGAAAATGTGGTGTGATAAAGAGTTAGAGGAAAAATTAAAATTAAGGTATTATAAAGATGTAATCATCCCTAATCTAGAATATCAAAATTATCTATATGTTTTGCCAAGTGTAAAGAAAACAATAAGCATTGCTAAGATAAGAACAAATTCTCACAAGCGCCTAGTATGTTGGGAAAAAATGAATTAACTCTTTTTGTTATGAACACTTCTTTCTGAGTGTGAGGCAAGGAGACGTTACCRAAATTGAAGGACTATTGYTGARGAAGAGGTCYRAGTTCACCCTCATKGATTCATGGYBAGTMTAGGGGGTGAACATGACAAGTAAATTGACTGTTATGTTCTAAGGTTGGGAGGAACTTGGTTGTTCCAGTTGTTGTTCGTCAGTTGTTCAAATATGTCTATCTACTCCTTCTCTGGTCAAATGTTATTTGGAATTTTTGGCTGATAGAATTGAATGTGTTTAAATATGAATGAATTGCTTTGTTTTTATTAAATTTGATGGAATGAAATGAAATGTAAGATAAACCCTTACAGTGTAACTGCAGCTGTTGAGCAAACCTTTCTATGTATCTTGGCTGGAATGGAATCGAGTTATGGAAATGTATTAGGAAATATATATGTATTAAATATAATACTATTTCATTACACTGTGCTAGAAATCACTACCATATCGGTGAATCATATACATCTGGTTATTTCATTTTGCAATTGAACTTTAGACTGTGCGAACTCTATTTTGGAAGTAAATATGAGATTTATAACATTTACATGCCTATACGTACACACATATCTCTGTGAGTCATCCCTTAATTTTGGACAAATTGCACTATCAATTTAACTACTATTGTAATGATTACATACAATTGGAAGTAACTATGTATACACACACATATTAAAACTATAATGGAAGGAGAACAATGTATCTAGTCATAAACAAATTTATGGAAATGAAATGATGGAAAGTGAAGAGTCTATCTACTGAGAAACGAAGATCTGGAAAAGAAAAATAATATAATGTAGAATGAACAGTCTAACTAATCGCAAATGAAGTTCTGGAAATGAAATATTAGAAGAACAAAAGCCCAATGAGTCAAAAGATAGAGATTTTGAACACCTAGAATTTGTATGCACATACATTTTTTTCGATAAGATTGAATAAAACAGTTTTATCAACAAATAATAAAACCGTTCCAACTTCTTTATAAATATCAAGGTGAAACTGTAAGGGAGTATAGAGTAGAATTTTCCAATACAAGAATACGTATTGCTACCCATTCAAGAATTCCATGTATAACATAAATATCTTATCGAAAACAAAAATGGACTGATAGAGCTTCCATCTAAGCCGACTATACAACTATGAGTAATGGTATATGCCTATTCAGTGCATCCCATTCATTTCTATTATACAATAATAAGGTTTTGGTCCTTATGTCTTGTCGTTAAAACTGAATACATAGAGTTAAAGAATCGGTTATCGTTATGAATGAACAATTTCACCCACTGATAACATTCTAGATTTAGAATCATTTCAATCCTTAGAAACCTAGGGCACTCTCTTAAGAGTGACGAAATGAAACCCGAATACCTTTTCTGCATATGCCTGGGGACTAAATCCGGATTTTTGCATGGTCGAAGTCCCTACAAGGAAAACACAAATTTATTATTAGTAATTATTCAACAGAAGTAAAATGAGTGTAATTTTCAATAAAATGATTTAAGACAAGAAATGTTTATATAGAGTTTCACTTAACTTGCGACTTGGAGACCCTGATGTATTTTCACTTTTGTGTTTTGGTTGAGAAGATGCCTCAGGCCGAAGGGGAGGGTGGTCCAAGAACTTCCTGATCGGTACCCTTGCAACAACAAGGTCCCATCATTAGAATTGGTTACCAAATCATCTAAATCAAACTCTCTAGGAAATGAAATAAATAAACAACATTAACATTGAAGATATGAACTACATGGGTTCGCGTGGTATGAGTAGGCTGAATGCATTGCTTAAACTATAAACACATACTTAAATACTATATGCCAAATATGTTTATTAAAGTCTAAACATGGATTGACTATCTGTGATGAAGAGAATGCATTGCTCGAAGATTTAATACATAATTAATATTTGTGTCGAATATTGTGCTTCAAATGGTATTTTCCACACAGAGACAACGATAATTATCAGAATGAACGACACTAAACCAAATTTAATCACAGACTCAAATGATTGCATGCTACATGGTATTTCTTAACGAATTATTCGGTGCACAAAATCCACACATTATATTATATATCGAATGGAAATACAATAATCTTCAAAATAGACATTACAATTGTAAGAGTCAACTAGTGGCCTGATAAAACCTACATAATGGTGAACTCCCAAGCAAAGCGCAGTATAAAATGCAATACACAATGTGGGTTTTACCCTACTAAATCAACTTCTATACTAGAACTCTCGTGTGGTCTCACAAAGGCTCAACACTAGGTAACAATGCATAAATATAAGGGAAACCCATAAAAGAGAATGGAGGGATAATGAAAAACCCTATGAGTAAATGAAAATACGTTAACCCTGATAGCATGCATGTGTAATATCGTTGAATTTGGAAACAAGAAGGAGGAGTAACGAGAATGTTCAGAAATGTTTCAGAACCAAACAATAGGAGAATATCCTTACCCGGTTAAGAGAGGGAGACCAGTGAACATTTTCATATTCGTTCTTGTTTTCGGCAGGAAGAACCTGTCCACAACATATACACCAACTAGACACTCCACTATCATCCTTTGGTACGCAGAGAAATGAACCTGAATGGATGGAACAAAAACGTAATTAGACCCTTTCAGAAGCAAAACGAGGAAAAATTTAAGGAACCCGTACCTTGCCATGTGACGTTTGGGAGGTGGCCTACCCGCCACTAGACACGAAGGCCAGGCGATAGGCCTCAGAAGGCCCTCTACATAGACCTCCATTAAAGCTACTGGACGGAGGATTCAATGTGACCCTAACAATCACACTCTAGTTTCTCGCCTCGAGTTAATGCAAAGGAGGACGATGACACATAAATTTTCATTTGTAACTAGGAAGGGAAAGTTCTTGTCTCAATTATGTTAACGTTCGGTCAGATTTCGTTATACTATTTGCAAAGGAGGGTGGATACCCTTGTACTCCAACGATATACGACCAACTCCTTCAATGTTAGATGGAACAAGAACTAAACTCATTCGATCCTTCTTTCGGGCCAAACTAAGACTAAAATTTCTAAGTCACATTTATAGTAAGAGTGTACCTTGTGTAGCACAATTATATGCATGCTGGGATCCTGTAATTCCATGTGACATGATATATTTTTACACACATTAATACCATCAGGGCGAACGCGTTTTCATAAGGACTTTGGGGAGATACCCTTTTGGAAACATTTGTATCCCAGAATTATAAGTTATGAAAGGCCTTAATAGCATAAATCGTGATACATATAAATATATGTAATAACATATATAAAAGGATTCAATAATTGGAAGATTTTAAACCTATATAAAGGCATTTAATAATTATAAGAGATATATAGGTGTAGATGCATCTATATATATGTAATTTGAAACAAGTAAGGATGTTTTGGAATACTATTAATACTTCCCACCGATGATACAAATGTCAAGGAATGCAAGAGGCTAAGATTGGCAAGGCCATCCCTAGATATACTTATGATTACTATGTAACATAAGTGGCTTCAGGAATATAAACAAGGTAGGAAACTTAATTCTGTGAGATTTGATTAAAGATGACATTTGTATATGTAATTTGTTCTTACGTCTTTTGAATATGTTGTTCGTGAGGAAAGAGAATTAATGTTCCTAGCAATTTTTTTATTTTATTTTGGTAATTTTGAGGAACATTACATATGGTATCAGAGAAAAGGTTAAAACACTTGGACCTTGAGTAGGCCAAAATATTTACTTAGCACATATTTTTTTTGTTTATGTAAAAATAACAAAACAATTACATATACAAAAATAAAACACTTTATTTGTGATGTAATCATGGCAACCTAGAATGAAGAATAAATTAGACATGAGGAGAATCATGAGAAAAGGACTCTTGAAGATCAGAGGAAGAATAGTGATGAAATTTCACCAACTGAAGTTCTGGAAACTATGAGAAATATCATTGTCGAACTACAAGTTTTCAAAGGAGACAATGAGAAACTGAAAAATGCACAACATGAACAACAAGAAATAAATGAAGTTTTTCTACGAAGCATAGTGACAAATAAGATCCCAAAGGATGATAACCAGGAAGAAGAGGTCAGTAAAAGGGCCTCCAATAATTTTGGTCCTGAAGAAGAAAAAGGGGACAACTCGTTCGAAGGTACACCTTCAACTGAAGATAAAACAAAAACATGAAGAAAAAGGAAATAGGTAGATCATCTTCAAGGAGAGATTAGGAAAATAAAACCATCTAACTTTGATGGGGAATCCAGAATAGGGGAGGAAGATGAAGCATGGTTATTAGACATAAATAAGTATGTAACATCCCTCTCTCGCGCACTAAGAAAACTTATTCTTTGAGGACACTTGCTTGCAAGTGATCTGGACTTTTATGCTATTAAACCATTTATACTTGATTATGATGCGATTGATAGACGACATGATGTTTTACTATTTGATGTAGACAGGTGCTATTTACTCAGTTTTATTGAGTGTGCAGGGTTTTGGACCTTGAGGATGCAGAGGTATCGGTGGCACCCCTTGGACTCTGGATTGAGTTAGGGAGTGTTTTAGTTTGGCTGATCTATTCACTGTGATATTTCATTGATTTGATGATTTGATGTTGGCATGTTCTGACACGATTGTCGATGATGCAGGCTGACGATAGCTTGCCGACCAGACTCACATATGGAGTAAAGGGGCCACACACGATTTCCATAGAGGTTGAGGGAGAGGGGTGGACAATAGCCTTGCCACCGCCTACTAGCACTCCCACCGTGGCTCCAACTGTAGGTTAACGATTACCTAGTTCGAGAGGATCCACGATGCCGTGAGGGCAGACGGGGAAAGTCACTCAAGATGATTCTAAGGGGCGCGCAATAAGGCGGGGGCCTTATTCCTTAGATCCTTTAGTCTCCCACAAGTTCACCTGGCGGAGTGTTGACTCCAGGGGTTATAGATGTCTACCAATCAGTCCAGTCGGCGAGTGGCACCCTTGGATCACGTGGTGCATCCTGAAGGGCACGTCGCGCAAAATAAACACAAGAAGCGAGTGGCACCCTTGGTGCACATGGTGCATCCTGAAGGGCACGTTGCGAAAAAGAAATGAACGAGGCGAGTGGCACCCTTGGAGAACGTAGTGTGTCCTGAAAGGCACGTCGCACTGATGATGAGGAAGAAATAAACCTAGATGGCCCTAAGACATTAACACCTTAAGAAATCCTTAAACAACTCTCCTAACCAATTGTCGCCCAGCTCAGAATCTAAGTCCTAAGCCTAAGACTTTTCTAGGGTAAAAACTTTAGTGTAACCTTAAAGAAAAAGGCCCTAGCATAAAAATATAAATTCACACAAAAACCCACTTAAGTAATAGTTGGGTCTTCATAAAATTCTTGGGGTAAATGAAGAGAGTAAGGATTTAAATAAACCAAGGGATTTAAAAAAATTTGCAAGAAGAAATTAATTCCTAACTTGTGAAAGAACACAAGATATTAAAAAAAAAAAAAAGGGATTAATAAAAATAGGGAACTAAGTAATAAAGAAACCATAGACAATTAATAAGTAATAAAATTATTTAATGTGCGGGAGTATAAAAAATAAATGAAAATATTAACTAACACATTTACTTTTTGGTTTAAAAAAGAAGAAGGAGGGAATAATAAAAATAGGGAAATGAGCTTTTAATAAATTTAAAGAAAATAATTTGGAGAACGTGGGGGATGAGTGACACTTGTAAGACAGAGAATTTTTAGAGGGTTTTCATTAAAACTTAAATTAAATGTGATTAGGGCAAGAGGGGGTCTCAAAACTCTATAAAAGAAAGGGGGATGGGGGGAAAAGAGGGGGTCATGAGTGTAAGGTTACGCTACCGAATTTGGACTGGACTGATTGCTTGTGCGGAGTTGGGATTTTCTTAGCTGGGATTAAAGTGGTAACTTAGCCTTGGAGGAGAGCTGGGAAGCTAGGCATACCCTATGGTTTGTCTGTGGCCCCTTTGCGGCTCGGGGGGCTAAGGGGGAAGCAGAGTACCCGTAGCGTTTGGATGGGAGGTACTGGTGTAGTCTCTATGGTCGGAGAGCGGGAGCGGCAAGGAGTGCACAGACTTCATTCAAGGTGGGCATCAAGGCAAAGGTACGCTCGTTTATTTCATTAAGAATAATGCATTAGAAATTGTGTTGGGAACTATATCAACTGGATAAGTAAAAGGGAAATTTTTGAGTTCTTGTTGTGATGGGGATAATGGAATTGTGAAATTTACTCTGGACTGTGCAAACCCTTTTATTTATTCCTCGTTCTGGACTGTGTAAAAAAAATAATTATCGTTTATAATTTTGGACTGTGTAAACCCCTTTTTACCAATTGAAGATCTGGACTGTGTAAATGTTAAATTATTGTGCAGGACTCTTTAATTTTTCTTGTTTACTATTCTGGAATTTATCATTGGACTGTGGGCATTTCGTTTGTGAGAATTTTGTTTTATAAAATTTACTATCATTCGATTTATAAAATTACCGTCATTTTGTTTGCAATTTGTTGTCATTCACCCTTTTTAAAACTACTGTCATCTCGTTTCGTAAGTGACTGGCCATTCGTTTGGGGCATCCCGTCTTCAATTACAGTGGGCAATCCGTCCGAGAACCTTCAAATGAGAATTTCCTCCTGTTTGTTTCTGGGCTTTTCGTTTTTTTTTATTTCCTTGATTTAGTGTTATTGTTATGGAAATTTCTCGTTGGGGTTCATGAATTTTGTAATATGGACCTGGACGAATTCATTTTCTGGCTTGCAGTGGGTTGCCCGCGATGGGCAGGCATTTAGATGGTTAGGTTGCTCTATGTTTTTGGGCTTAATTTTCCCTGCGTCTTTGTAGTTACTTTCTCTGCATTTGGTGTTGCATTTTTGGGTCGGTTTCTGGTGCCATTTGGTGGAGGATCCACCTACGTTTTCCAACAACCGAATTTCTATTTCCTCTATGTATCCTCACATTTTGTGTTACCCAACTCAGCGATTTACACCCATGCGTTTCAACCCTTTTAGAATCTGTGTTTTTGCTTTCACCGCTACTTGTTGTGTGGTGACAGAATTATTGTTATCCTTTTCGTAAGGGTTTAGTTATTACACCTAGTATTGATGAATTAGGTAGTGATTAATTAATGTTGTTGTAACAGGTAAGGGTAGGGACTTTATTATTTTTAATTACAATGCTAACAGTTAAAGGTATCGGTACGGTTAGTTCTGGTCTGGCTGTTGTAATTTCAATTGTTTTTAATATATAGGAAAAAAAAGAGAATGTAAATTTCCTTGTTATTAAATTGAAATACTATTGTAGCATAGAAGAATGATATGGTTATAATTCAGGCAGTATTGCTGTAAAAATTTATTATGATTGTCAACACATAAAAGGTATGGTTCCCTCTTTCTTAGCTTCATTTCTGACAATTTCTCATGAGCAAAAGGTCATTCTTATAGTTCTGGTAACTTGAAATTGCAGCACGTTGTTCCCAGTTGTCTATTTTTTTCAATTGATGCTTAAACCATTTTCACAACCTTGAGAGCCTTTATTTATGGTTGCTTACTGAAAATTACATTTCCTAGTTGATATAAAATTTTCTATTTTCCAAATCTCGTGACTGTAAAACCTACATGGTAGCTTTTATCCTTTATAAGCATGAATTCGATTGCAATATGGCGATTGTTGTATTGTTCTACTTTTGAATTGCTAAAAGAATCTTGTATTAATAAGCCCTTGCATTGTTAAAAGAATCTTGTATTCATAAGCCTTCGCATTGTTAAAAGAATCTTGTATTAATGAGCCTTTGCATAAAATTTTAAAAGCATTACATCATGTTTTTCTTTAGCTTTGATCTTCATTTCTTACTCTGACCAAGAGTCCAACCCATCTATTCTCCGCAACTCTATTTTTACAATATGCACACCCTTCTGTGAAAGCTATATTCATTACATTTTTGTACATGTACAGTATGAGAGAAGAGGTCAAACAGAGCCTCCCATAATGCATCTAACTTTATACCTAATGCATATTCCTTGACCAGAGGCAAGCGTTGCTGGCTGCAAGGATGTTGGTATTCCCGCTACCTAGTTTACCGCTCTACTGCATATATCACAGCCTGCCATGAAGTTCATAACTGCCATTGAAACCACAAGGGTTTATGAGGATTTGCAGCCCATGGTGAACCCATCAGACCACACCACATCTAGACTTGTAAGGCTACTATGGAACCCAAATCTCTGAAACTGTTCCAACCACTTGAGTTGTACTTTATGGGTCACACTCACTTTACTTATGCTTTGTCTGCCCACCTTTGGTCCCTTTATCTACTAGATTGCCTATCCATTTCCAACCTTCTGACCTTGAACTGGTGTCATTTAAATGTTGAATGGGATTGATTCTTTATATCTTTACTTCTCAGCTATTTTTAGATGTATGCATGAGATGATATAGTTTTTAGGTTAAGGACAATAATTTTTTTTGATGGATGATTTATGCCTTTTAGTTGTGCGTAAGAATTTCCTCGTCCATTTATGGTACTAGAACAAAAGTGGGTATTATATGTAGGTGTTGAGGAATTCATATAAAAGAGAGTGATAGTACTAAATACAAAAGTGTAAATGCTTAAGAATTTACAAGGGATTGGATTATGTATTTTCTTATTCCTGCACCATTAAACAAAGTTGACATCTTGATTGTATAAATTGCTTAGATTACTCGCGCGCATACATATTTATCGTTGAATGATTTTGGATGGACCTTAGTCTTCTGCTCATTTGGAATGTAATGTAAGGAATGTTGTACTAGATGATAGCCTTCTAGCGTGTTTTAAATTATGATGTAATGAGAGTGCTTAATGTAGACATTAGACATCTTGCACGAAATAAATTATATTTGTAATGTATGTTGATCTAACCCTTCTTACCTGTGCCACTAAAATTGTTATTGACTAATGGATTAATGAATAGAATGCTCGCACACCTTTCAATAAGGTGATACATGACTGATTTAGTGACTAGTTTCTCTTACGCCTTTACTTAAGTTGACATGTGATTGTTCTAGAGATGTTACTTTCATGCCCGACGAATATTTAAATGTGGACGTTTGATTGATAGAAATATTGATTACTGTTGCGCTATGATTATAGATGTATAGGATTGATGGACCCCAAGGTTTACTAGCATTATAGATTTATCAATGATTATTGGAATAACAACCATTGCACCATGTACAGAGAGTGAATGTTTATTGCACCAACAAATATTGATGATGATGGATTGATTTAGAGCTACATTATTACTGCATGGTTAATTAAAGTTAATGTATGGTGGTTAATAGTAAGAAGTGCTCTCACCCTTGGTTAAATGGAATGTGGTTGATAGAACGAATCTCAGTTAATCATGGATGTTGGTAGCTTTAGCGTTTTGGTATTGATGGTGTCGGGCGAGATGTAGACACCCCCAGGTAGCCTTAGGAGATATGTCTGTGTGTGATTATTTCGTGTAAAGAATCCAGTGTTGTATCAAGAGTCTCGGGCCCTTTAAAGGCAGGGTTTCCACTCTTGTGACACACCTGACGGAGTTTACTAGTTTCTGCCTGAGCAGTCAGCCAGGAGCCTATATGACCTTCTCTTTCTCCGGAGAAGAGAACTAAGATTAAACGCCCTGATTTCCTGTGCAGAAATAGTAATATCTACTACTATGGATTCTTCCCTCTGTGTTCGTACTGTGCATAACCCAATATGTCGTTAAATGTTTGCATTGTGCGCCTTGTGTCTATGGTCATTTTATTGCTTGTAGTGACTCGTTGTGTGCCTTCAGCCTTCATTGTGATGAAAATCGTGGTTGTGTCTTGATGGTTGTCAAGTGGCGACGTAGAGTCAAGTGTGTCTGTTACTTCTACACGCGCGCACACACCTTAAACACACACAAAAAAAAATTACCTATTAAAGAGTCGTTGTCGGAACGTGGAGGTTCGTTACATATGGTATCAGAGCAGGTTTGACCTGCGACTTGGGATTCGCTACGGCTTCCATGACATGATTTGATTGAGTATACTATTGTTGATCGAGTTGATTGTGTGTGTGAAGGTAATCATGGTTAGAGGACACCGTGGAGGAAGACAACAAGGTGCTAGGCGAGGAGGCGTGACACCTCCAGTAGCATCCATGCCTGAGGGGTCTAACCCCCAGGGAGGAAAGCAGGTTCTCGGACAGGAGCAGATAGCAGTTGGAGACGTGGTCAAGATGATGAGATCCTTTCAGCACATGTCTGAGGCACTGATCAGCCGATTGGACAGAAACGAGGCCAGGGCGCTGGCAACTGCTGAGGTTCTGATGCGCGCACCGACCTTTACAGGTAGCATTCACCGTGAACTCGAGAAGGTAAAATTTCCCGAGTTCTTTGGTGCCCTGGATGGCACCCCCGCTGAGGCATGGTTGGAGAATATGGTGATGTCCTTCGCACTTCGCGATTATACCTCCAACATGAAGGTCCACATGGCGGTCTTTCAACTGAAGGGGAGCGCTGTTTTATGGTGGAAGACGCTCCTACCGCAGTTGAACATGGCAGTGGAAGACGTGTCATGGGAACTGTTCGAGGAACGGTTCCGAGAGAGGTACCTTTCAGAGGAATTCATCGAGCGTCAGCTCAATGAGTTCAATGCATTACGACAGGGAGGTCGTACGGTGCCAGAGTACGAGGCACGTTTTATGGAGCTGCTCCGGTATGCTCCGCACCTTAACACTGAGAAGCTCAAGGTCAACAGGTTCGTGTTTGGCCTTAACGGCAGCCTGCGTGCAAAGGTCAGGATCTTGATGCCTCAAACCTTGCACGACATTGTCCAAAAGTCCCTCATAGCAGAGGAGGATATTATTAGTGGGGGTCAGACCAGGACCCCAACGAGACCTGCAGGGCAGGGTTCATCTGGTACACCGCAGCACCAGACACCAACGAGACATACACTGGGATATCATGGCTTCCAGAGAGGATCCACTTTCACTACACCCAGACGATCGCTGGCTCAGCAGCAAGCACCTTATCGGGGACAACAGCATCAGCAGCAGTGTCACCCGCAGCAGCAGCAGTTTAGGCCTGTTCAGCAGAACAGACCTGGTTTCCAGGCCGGTGGGTCGTCATCTTCTACTTTGGGCACCAGGACTACTGGCCTGAAGAAGGGGTGTTGGACGTGTGTGGAGCCACACTACTAGCGCGACTGTCCTGTGGAGAGGACCAGAGTGTCCGGATCAGCCGGACCCGCTACCGTGGGAGATATGGGCAAGCCCCATCGGATTCATGCAGCGGTGAATAACCGCCAGGCGGAGCACCAGTCGACTGTGCTCGAGACGATAGGTACTGTCGCTGACCAGACCCTTAGTATTTTGATAAACCTAGGTGCTACTGAGAGTTTCATTTTTGGTGCAGCGCTAAAAAGGATTAAGGTAAAGGCAATCGAACAGGATGAGTTTAGCTTCGTAGAGATGGCCTTGGGAGCCAAACAGAAGGTTGGAGGAAAAGTTACGGGTTGTGCCCTTAACCTGGGAGAGTTTGTCACGAGGGTCAACTTGTACGTCACGATCTTAGGATCTTATGACGTCGTGATTGGCATGGATTGGTTGGAATCGCATGAGGCGATACTCAACTGTAAGATGAAATGGTTGAGATTGGTTGATGATGAAGGACAGAGACGTTTTATTGTAGGATGGAACCAGGGAGTTTCCCTGAGGTTCATCTCTTCCTTACAGTTACAGAAGAGTATGCGCAAGGGGTGCAAACTTTATGCAATCCTCGCGCTAAACAAAAAGGGAGTAGCGGAAGGTCTAGAACACCTTCCAGTGGTGAAGGAGTTTATGGATGTGTTTCCAGAGGAGTTACCTAGGATGTTGTCGGAAAGGGAATTGGAGTTTACCATAGACCTGAAACCACGGACCGAACCGATAGAAAGAACGCCTTATCGGATGTCGAGCCCGGAGTTGCAAGAGTTGAAAATGCAATTAAAGGAGTTGTTGGACCTGGGACTGATATGCCCTAGTGTGTCACCGTGGGGTGCACCTGTTATTTTCATACAAAATAAGGACAGATCATGGAGGCTTTGCATTGACACCGTCAACTGAACAAAGCTACGATCAGGAATCAATATCCCTTACCAAGAATTGATGATCTGTTCGATCAAATGAAGGGTGCAACGGTGTTCTCCAAGATCGATTTGCGATCCGGGTATCACCAGTTACGGATCAAGGAGGATGACATCCCTAAGACCGCCTTTAAGACGAGATTTGGACATTACGAGTTTATTGTTTTACCATTTGGATTGACAAATGCCCCAGGGGTATTCATGAGTTTGATGAACGGGGTGTTCTGCGAGTACTTGGACAAGTTCATCCAAGTATTCATTGACGCTATCTTGATCTACTCTCGGACGACGGAGGAGCATGACGAGCACTTGCGCTTGGTACTATAGTGTTTACGAGAGCAAAAATTGTATGGGAAGTTGTCTAAATGCTCTTTTTATCAATCGAGGATTCACTACTTAGGGCATGTCATCTCCGACGAAGGTATCGCCATGGATCCAGCCAAGGTTGAGGCTATTATGGAATGGCCTGAAACAATGAATGTCACAGAGGTGCATAGTTTTATGGGTTTATTCGGATAATATCGACGGTTTGTCGAGGGTTTTTTGAAGATAGCAAATCCGATCACGGAATTGCCGAAGAAAAACAAGAAGTTTTTTTGGACTGAGAGATGCGCGGAAGCATTTTGAAGGCTGAAAGAGTTGTTGACCACAACGTCGATACTAAAGGTCCCTGACATGGACGTAGACTTCTTGGTATGCACTAACGCATCCAAGGAAGGTTTAGGCGGAGTCTTGATGCAAGATGAATGAGTGATTGCTTACATTTCGAGGAAACTGAGAAGTAATGAGGAAAACTACGCGACGCATGATTTGGAGTTATTAGCCATTGTATATGCCTTGAAGGTTTGGAGACACTACCTTGTTGGATGAAAATTTGAACAAAGGACTGATCATTGTGGACTGCAACACCTTTTTACACAAAGCGACCTGAACGCACGACAACGACGTTGGTCGGAATTGCTTAGCGAGTACGACTTAGAGATCACTTACATAAAGGGAACAGTGAACTAAGTGGTTGATGCCTTGAGTCGGAGACCACGCATCTTTTCAGTGTTGCCTCTTCAGACGAATCTACATGAGTAGATTCTCACTTTACAGCGTGACGATGACTGGTATAAAGAAGTCGAGGATTTTATCGGAAAAAACACAATGATGGTACCATGATATGAGGGATATTCTTTTGATAGCAATGGTTTATTGAGGTTTAGAGGTCGGATTTACGTACCGCCAAATGACGAGTTGAGGATGTTGATCCTGAGCGAGGCTCATAGAGTAGTTTACATGGCTCACCTGGGAATCACGAAGATGAGGGCAGACCTTAAACCCTTATTCTTTTGGAAGGGAATGAAGGCTGACATAGTCAACTATATGGCCAGATATCTAGAGTGTCAGCAGGTAAAGGCTAAACATAAACATCTGACAGGATTACTTCAACCACATGCCATTCCGGAATCGAAATGGGAAGTCATTTCGATGGATTTTATTGTTGGATTGCCATTGACAACAAGGAGACACGACGCGATTTTTGTAGTAGTAGACACTCTGATGAAGAGTGCTCACTTTATTCTTGTGCGTACGACGTATCAGGCACCTGAGATAGCGAGAATTTTCACCAGTGAGATTGTGAGGCTACATGGCATGCCTAAGAAGATTATATCCGATAGAGGATCGGTGTTTACTGGACGATTTTGGACGAGTTTGCAAGAGGCCTTGGGAACCCAACTTAATTTTAGTACTGCGTATCACCCAGAGACTGACGGACAGACCGAACGCACGAACCAAACCTTGGAAGACATGTTGCACATGTACGTGATGGAACAACAAAAGTGTTGAGATGAATTCTTGCCTCTAGTAGAGTTCGCTTACAATAACAGTTACTAGAGAACCATTAAGATGGCGCCTTTTGAGTTTCTTTATGGCTGACCGTGTCAGATGCCCTTGAGTTGGGATCAGCTTGAGGATAGGGTCCTGGTGGGACCAGAAACGATCTAAGAAATGGAAGAGCAAATGAAAACCATAAGACAAAGGATTAAGGAAGCGCAGGATCGACAGAAGAGTCATGCCGATGCGTACCGAGTCGACCATAGTTACGAGGTCGGTGATCGAGTCTTCTTGCGGGTTAAACTGCATAAGAGGTCGATCAAGTTTGGAAAGGGAGCTAAGCTCTCTCCTAGGTTCGTGGGACCTTTCGAGATTGTGGAGAGAAAGGGGCCCATGGCCTATCGACTAGCCTTGCCTGATTCTTTGAGGCGTATGCACAATGTTTTTCATGTATCTGTTTTGAGACATTATATTAGTGATCTTACACACGTGATTGCCATGATTTCATTCCAGGTATCGGATGAGGGAGCACTCACGGTTGAGCCGGTCCGCATCTTAGATCATCGCGTTCGACATTTACGACATCGAACGGTAGATCAGGTCAAGGTCCAGTGGGACAGTTATAGTCCGCACTTGGTGACCTGGGAGGACACATATGATATGCGCCAGCAGTTTCCATTTTTGTTTGATAGATAGACTTATGATACTGTGATAGTTTTATTTCAGCATTTATACTGAGAGACTTCAGGATGAAGTTTAGACCAAGAGGGGGTGTATGTAACATACTTCTCTGCCGCACTGAGAAAACTTATTCTTTGAGGACACTTGCTCGCAAGTGATCTGGACTTTTATGTTGTTAAACCATTTATACTTGATTATGATGTGTTCGATAGACGACATGATGTTTTACTATTTGATGTAGACAGGTGCTAGTGACTCAGTTTTATTGAGTGTGCAGGGTTTTGGACCTTGAGGATGTAGAGGTATTGGTGGCACCCCTTGGACTCTGGATTGAGTCAGGGAGTGTGCTATTTGGGTTGATCTATTTACTATAATATTTCATTGATTTGATGATTTGATGTTGACATGTTCTGACACGATTGTCGATGATGCAGGCTGATGATAGATTGCCGACCAGACTCACATATGGAGTAAAGGGGCCACACACAATTTCCAGAGAGGTTGAGGGAGAGGGGTGGACAGCAGCCCTGCCACCGCCTACTAGCACTCTCGCCGTGGCTCGAACTGTAGGTTAACGATTACCTAGTTCGAGAGGATCCACGATTCCGTGAGGGAAGACTGCGACAGTCTCCCATGATGATTCTAAGGGGCGTGCAATAAGGCGGAGACCTTATTCCTTAGAGCCCTTAGTCTCCCACAAGTTAACCTGGCGGAGTGTTGACTCCAGGGGTTATAGATGTCTACCAATCAGTCCAGTCGATGAGTGGGACCCTTGGAGAACATGGTGCATCCTGAAGGGAATGTCACGCAAAAGAAACACAAGAAGCAAGTGGCACCCTTGGAGCATGTGGTGCATCCTGAAGGGCACAATGCGCAAAAAAAATGAACGAGGCGAGTGGCACCCTTGGAGCACGTAGTGCGTCCTGAAGGGCACGTCGCACTGATGATGAGGAAGAAATAAACCTAGACGACCCTAAGACATTAACACCTTAAGAAATCCTTAAACAACTCCCCTAACCAATTGTCGCCTAGCTCAGAATCTAAGCCCTAAGCCTAAGACTTTTCTAGGGTAAAAATTTTAGTGTAACCTTAAAGAAAAAGGCCCTAGCATAAAAATATAAATTCACACAAAAACCCACTTAAGTAATAGTTTGGTCTTCATAAAATTCTTGGGGTAAATGAAGAGAGTAAGGATTTAAATAAACCAAGGGATTTAAAAAAATTTACAAGAAGAAATTAATTCCTAACTTGTGAAAGAACACAAGATATTAAATAAAAAAATAAGAAGAAGAAGGGATTAATAAAAATAGGGAACTAAGTAATAAAGGAACCATAGACAATTAATAAGTAATAAAATTATTTAACGTGTGGGAGTATAAAAGTTATGAATTAAAAAAAAAAATGAAAAGATTATCTAGCGCATTTACTTTTTGGTTTTAAAAAAAAAAGGAGGGAATAATAAAAATAGGGAAATGAGCTTTTAATAAATTTAAAGAAAATAATTTGGAGAACATGGGGGATGAGTGACACTTGTAAGACAGAGAATTTTTAGAGGGTTTTCATTAAAACTTAAATTAAATGTGATTAGGGCAAGAGGGGGTCTCAAAACTCTATAAAAGAAAGGGGGATGGGGGGAAAAGAGGGGGTCATGAGCGTAAGGTTACGCTGTCGAATTTGGATAGGACTGATTGCTTGTGAGGAGTTGGGATTTTCTCAGCTGGGATTAGAGTGGTAGCTCAGCCTTAAAGGCGAGCTCGGAAGCTAGGCATACCCTCTGGTTTGTGTGTGGCCCCTTTGCGGCTCGGGGGGCTAAGGGGGAAGCAGAGTACCCCTAGTGTTTGGCTGGGAGGTACCGATGTAGTCTCTATGGTCGGCGAGCGGGAGCGGCAAGGAGTGCGGGCGTCAAGGCAAAGGTACGGTCGTTTATTTCATTAAGAATAATACATTAGAAATTGTGTTGGGAACTGTATCAACTTGATAAGTAAAAGGGAAATTTTCTAGTTCTTACTGTGATGGGGGTAATGGCGTTGTGAAATTTACCCCGGACTGTGCAAATCCTTTTATTTATTCCTCATTCTGGACTGTGTAAAAAAATAATTACTGTTTATAATTTGGACTGTGTAAACCCCTTTTTACCAATCGAAGATATGGACTGTATAAATGTTAAATTATTGTGCGGGACTGTGTAATTTTTCTTCTTTACTGTTCTGGAATTTATCATTGGACTGTGGGCATTTCGTTTGTGGGCATTTTGTTTTATAAAATTTACTGCCATTCGATTTATAAAATTACCGTCATTTCATTTGCAATTTGTTGTCATTCACCCTTTTTAAAACTACTGTCATCTCATTTCGTAAGTGACTGGCCATTCGTTTGGGGCATCCCGTCTTCGATTATAGTGGGCAATCCGTCAGGGAACCTTCAAATGAGAATTTGCTCCTGTTTGTTTCTGGGCTTTTTTTTTTTTTTTATTTCCTTGATTCAGTGTTATTGTTATGGAAATTTCTCATTGGGGTTCATGAATACTGTAATATGGACCTGGGAGAATTCGTTTTCTGTCTTGCAGTGGGTTTCCCACAACGGGCTCGACGTTTATATGGTTAGGTTGCTCTACGTTTTCATTTATGGTGAAATTTCCCTATGTTTTTGGGCTTAATTTTCCCTGCATTTTTCTAGTTACTTTCTCTGCATTTGGTGTTGCATTTTTGGGTTGGTTTCTGGTGTGATTTGGTGGAGGATCCACCTACGTTTTCCAACAACCGAATTTCTATTTCCTCTGTGTATCCTCGCATTTTGTGTTACCCAATTTGGAAATTTACACCCACGCGTTTCAACCCTTTTAGAATCTGTGTTTTTTCTTTCGCCGCTGCTTGTTGTGTGGTGACAGAATTATTGTTATCCTTTTCGTAAGGGTTTAGTTATTACACCTAGTATTGATGAATTAGGTAGTGATTAATTACTGTTGTTGTAACACGTAAGGGTAGGGACTTTATTATTTTTAATTACAATGCTAACATTTAAAGGTATCGGTACGGTTAGTGTTGGTCTCGCTGTTGTAATTTCAATTGTTTTAAATAAATAGAAAAAAAAAAGAGAACGTAAATTTCCTTATTATTAAATTGAAATGCTATTGTAGCGTAGAAGGATGATATGATTATAATTCAGGCAGTATTGCTGTAAAAATTTATTATGATTGTCAACACATAAAAGGTATGGTTCCCTCTTTCTCAGTTTCATTTCTGACAATTTCTCATGAGAAAAAGGTCATTCTTATAGTTCTGGTAACTTGAAATTGCAGCATGTCGTTCCGAGTTGTCTATTTTTTTCAATTGATGATTAAACCATTTTCAAAACCTTGAGAGCCTTTATTTCTGGTTGCTTACTGAAAATTACATTTCCTTGTTGATATAAAATTTTATATTTTCCAAATCTCGTGACTGTAAAACCTACATGGTAGATTTTATCCTTTATAAACATGAATTCGATTGCAATATGGTGATTGCTATATTGTTCTACTTTTGAATTGCTAAAATAATCTTGTATTAATAAGCCCTTGCATTGTTAAAAGAATCCTGTATTCATAATCCTTCACATTGTTAAAAGAATCTTGTATTAATGAGCCTTTGCATAAAATTTTAAAAGCATTACATCATGTTTTTCTTTAGCTTTGATCTTCATTTATTACTCTGACCAAGAGTCCAACCCATCTATTCTCCGCAACTCTATTTTTACAATATGCACACCCTTCTGTGAAAGTTATATTCATTACAATTTTGTACATGTACAGTATGAGAGAAGAGGTCAAACAGAGCCTCCCATAATGCATCTAAATTTATACCTAATGCATATCCCTTGACCAGATGCAAGCGTTGTTGGCTGCAAGGATGTTGGTATTCCCGTTACCTAGTTTACCACTCTACTGCATATATCACAACCTGCCATGAATTTTGTAACTGCCATTGAAACCACAGGGGTTTATGAGGATTTGCAGCTCATGGTGAACCCATCAGACCACACCACATCTAGACTTGTAAGGTTTCTATGGAACCCAAATCTCTGAAACTGTTCCAACCACCTGAGTTGTACTTTATGGGTCACACTCACTTTACTTATGCTTTGTCTGCCCACCTTTGGTCCCTTTATCTACTAGATTGCCTATCCATTTCCAACCTTCTGACCTTGAACTGGTGTCATTCAAATGTTGAATCGGATTGATTCTTTATCTCTTTACTTCTCAGCTATTTTTAGATGTATACATGAGATGATATAGTTTTTAGGTTAAGGACAATAATTGTTTTTGATGGATGATATATACCTTTTAGTTGTGCGCAAGAATTTCCTCATCCATTTATGGTACTAGAAAAAAAGTGGGTATTATATGTAGGTGTTGAGGAATTCATATAAGAGAGAGTGATAGTACTAAACACAAAAGTGTAAATGCTAAAATGTGTAAGAATTTACAAGGAATTGGATTATGTATTTTCTTATTCCTACGCCATTAAATAAAGTTGACATCTTGATTGTATAAATTTCTTACATTACTCGCGCGCATACATATTTATCGTTGAATGATTTTGGATGGACCTTAGTCTTCTGCTCATTTGGAATGTAATGTAAGGAATGTTGTACTAGATAATAGCCTTCTGGCATGTTTTAAATTATGATGTAATGAGAGTGCTTGATGTAGACATTAGACATCTTGCGCGAAATAAATTATATTTGTAATGTATGTTGATCTAACCCTTCTTACCTGTGCCACTAAAATTTCTATTGACTGATGGATTAATGAATAGAATGCTCGCACACCTTTCAATAAGGTGATACATGACTGATTTAGTGACTAGTTTCTCTTATGCCTTTACTTAAGTTGACATGTGATTGTTCTAGAGATGTTACTTTCATGCCCGACGAATATTTAAACGTGGACGTTTGATTGATAAAAATACTGATTATTGTTGCGCTATGATTATAGATGTATAGGATTGATGGACCCCAAGGTTTACTAGCATTATATAATTTTCAATGATTATTGGAATAACAACCCTTGCACCATGTACAGAGAGTGAATGTTTATTGCGCCAATAAATATTGATGATGATGGATTGATTTAGAGCTACATTATTACTCCATGGTTAATTAAAGTTAATGTATGATGGTTAATAGTAAGAAGTACTCTCACCCTTGGTTAAATGGAATGTGGTTGATAGAACGAATCTCAGTTAATCATGGATGTTGGTAGCTTTAGCGTTTTGGTATTGATGGTGTCGGGCGGGAGGTAGACATCCCCAGGTAGCCTTAGGAGATATGTCTGTGTGTGATTATTTCGTGTAAAGAATCCAGTGCCATATCAAGAGTCTCGGGCCCTTTAAAGGTAGGGTTTCTACTCTTGCGACACACTTGACAGAGTTTACTAGTTTTTGCCTGAGTAGTCGGCCAGGAGCCTATCTGACCTTCTCTCTCTCCGGAGCAGAGAACTAAGATTAAACACCCTGCTTTCCTGTGCAGAAATAGTAAGATCTACTACTATGGATTCTTCCCTCTGTGTTTGTACTGTGCATAACCTAGTATGTCATTAAATGTTTGTGTTGTGCGCCTTGTGTCTATGGTCGTTTTATTGCTTGCAGTGACTCGTTGTGTGCCTTCAACCTTCATTGTGATGAACATCATGGTTGCGTCTTGATGGTTGTCGGTTGGCGACGTATATTCAAGTGTGTCTGTTACTTCTACATGCGCGCACACACCTTAAACACACAAAATAAAAAATTACCTGTTAAAGAGTCGTTGTCATAACGTGGAGGTTCGTTACAAAGTATTTCCAGATATAAAACTATTCCAACAATATGAAGGTTAGAATGGCCATCTATAATCTGAAAGGAAAGGCTAGCATATGGTGGCAAGACGTGAAGTTGGACAAGGGCCTAAATGAAAAATATATGGAATGGTAGGATTTGAATGAAGGATTCAGACGCTAAACACACAGACAAATAACCCACAAAATAGAATGTATTGATTGATTGATTAAACCAGATACATCTGCCTCGTTTTTATAGAGGCCTTTAGAAAACTCTCGAGCGTCCAGAAGGTTCTCGGAGTGTCTACGATAGGCGGTGGAGG
>ML802356.1:86751-98083 GCA_009831015.1 Picea engelmannii
CCTCTAAACCTCAATAAACCATCACTATCAAATGAATATCCCTCAAATCGTGGTACCATCATAGTGTTTTGTCCGATAAAATCCTCGACTTCTTTGTACCAGTCATCGTCACGCTGTAAAGTGAGAATCTTCTCACGTAGATTTGTTCGAAGAGGCAACACCGAAAAGATGCGTGGCCTCCGACTCAAAGCATCTGCCACTCGGTTTACAGTTCCCTTTATGTAAGTAATCTCGAAGTCGTACTCGCTAAGCAATTCCAACCAACGTCGTTGTCGCGCGTTCAGGTTGCTTTGCGTAAAATTGTGTTGTAATCCACAATGATCAGTCTTTAATTCAAATTTTCATCCAACAAGGTAGTGTCTCCATACCTTTAAGGCATAAACGATGGCTAATAACTCCAATTCATGCATCGCATAGTTCTCCTCATGCCTTCGCAGTTTTCTCGAAATGTAAGCAATCACTCGTCCGTCTTGCATCAAGACTCCGCCCAACCCTTCCTTGGATGTGTCAGTACATACCAAGAAGTCTATGTCCATTTCAGGGACCTTTAGTATCGGCACTGTTGTCAACAACTCCTTCAGCCTTCGAAACTCTTCCGCGCATTTCTCAGTCGAATCAAACTTCTTGTTTTTCTTCTGCAATTCTGTGATCAGACTTGCTATCTTCGAAAATCCCTCGACAAACCGTCGATAGTATCCAGCTAAACCCATAAAGCTACGCACTTCTGTGACATTCGTTGGCGCAGGCCATTCCATAATAGCCTCAACCTTGGCCGGATCCACGACGATACCTTCGTCGGAGATGACATGCCCTAAGTAGTGAATCCTCAATTGATAAAGAGAGCATTTGGACAGCTTCCCATATAATTTGTGCTCTCACAAACACTGTAGTACCAAGCGCAAGTCCTCGTCATGCTCCTCCGTCATCTGAGAGTAGATCAAAATATCATCAATGAATACTTGGATGAACTTGTCCAAGTACTCACGGAACACCCCGTTCATCAAGCTCATAAATACCCCTGGGGCGTTTGTCAGTCCAAATGGTAAAACAGTAAATTCATAATGTCCAAATCTTGTCTTAAAAGCGGTCTTAGGGACGTCATCCTCCTTGATCCGTAACTGGTGATACCCTGATTGCAAATCGATCTTAGAGAACACCGACGCACCCTTTATTTGATCAAATAGATTGTCAATTCTTGGTAAGGGGTACTGATTCTTGATCGTAGCCTTGTTCAGTTGACGGTAGTCAATGCAAAGTCTCCATGATCCGTACTTTTTCCAAATGAAAATAACGGGTGCACGCCACGGTGACACACTAGGATGTATCAGTCCCAGGTCCAACAACTCCTTCAGTTGCATTTTTAACTCTTGCAACTCCAGGGTCGACATCCGATAAGGCGTTCTCGCTATCAGTTCAGTCCCCGGTTTCAGGTCTATAGTAAACTCCAATTCTCTTTCTGGCGGCATCCCAGGCAACTGCTCTAGAAATACGTCCGCAAACTCCTTCACCACCGAAAGGTGTTCTAGACCTTCTGCTACTCCCTTTTCGTTGAGCGCAAGGATTGCATAAAGCTTGCACCCCTTGCACATACTCTTTCATAACTGTAAGGAAGAGATGAACCTCAGGGATACTCCCTAGTTCCGTCCTACTATCACATGTCTCTGTCCTTCATCATCGACTAAGCTCAACCGTTTTGTCTTACAGTTGAGTATCGCCTCATGCGATTCCAACCAATCCATGCCGATCACGACGTCATAAGATCCTAAGATCATGACGTACAAGTTGACCCTCGTGAAAAACTCTCCCAGGTTAAGGGCACAGCCCGTAACCTTTCCTCTGACCTTCTGTTTGGCTCCCGAAGCCATCTCCATGAAGCTAAACTCGTCCTATTCGATTGCCTTGACCTTAATCCTTTTTAGCACTGCACCAGTAATAAAACTCTCAGTAGCTCCGGGGTCTATCAAAATACTAAGGGTCTAGTCAGCGACAGTACCTGTTGTCTCGAGCACAGTCGACTCGTGCTCTGCCTGGCGGTTATTCACCGCTGCATGAATCCGATGGGACTTGCCCATATCTCCCATTATAGTAGGTCCGACTGATCCGGACGCCTTGGTCCTCTCCACAGGGTAGTCGCGCTGGTAGTGTGGATCCTCACACATCCAACACCCCTTCTTCGGCCCAGTAGTCCTGGTACCCGAAGTAGAAGATGACGACCCACTGGCCTGGAAACCTGCTCTGTTCTATTGAAGAGGCCTAAACTACTGCTGCTGCGGGCGACGCTGCTACTGCTGTTGTGGTCCTCGGTAAGGTGTCCGCTGCTGAGCCGGCAGTCATCGTGGGGTAGCAAAAGTGGATCCCCTCTGAAATCCACGATACCCCGGCGTGTGTCTCGCTGGTGTCTGTTGTTGCGGCGTACCAGATGAACCCTGCCCTGCAGGTCTCGCTGGAGTTCTGGTCTGACCCCCACTGATAAGCTTCTCCTCTGCTATGAGGGCCTTTTGGACAGCGTCGTGCAAGGTTTGAGGCATCAGAATCCTAACCTTTGCACGCAGGCTGCCGTTAAGGCCAAACACGAACCTGTTGACCTTCAGCTTCTCAGTGTTTAGATGCGGAGCAGCTCCATAAAACGTGCCTCGTACTCAGGCACTGTATGACCTCCCTGTCGTAATGCGTTGAACTCATTGAGCTGACGCTCAATGAATTCCTCTGAAAGATACCTCTCCCGGAACCGTTCCTCGAACAGGTCCCATGAAATGTCTTCGACGACCATGTTCAGCTGTGGTAGGACTGTCTTCCACCATAGAAGAGTGCTCCCCTTTAGTTGAAATACCGCCATGCGGACCTTCATGTTGGAGGTATAATCGCGAAGTGCGAAGCACATCGCCATATTCTCCAACCATGCCTGAGCGGCTGCGTCGTCCGGGGCACCAAAGAACTCGGGAAATTTCACCTTCTCAAGTTCACGGTGAATGCTACCTGTAACGGCTGGTGCACGCAGCGGAACCTCAGCAGGTGCCGGCGCCCTGGCCTCCTCTCTGTCCAATCTGCTGATCAGTGCCTCGGACATGCGCTGGAAGGATCTCATCATCCCCACAACATCGGCAAATGCGATCTGCTCCTGTCCAAGGACCTGCTTGCCTCCCTGGGGGTTAGACCCCTCTGGCGTGGATGCTGTTGGAGGCGTCGCGCCTCCTCCCCTAGCACCCCGTCGTCTGCCTCTGCGGCGTCCTCTAACCATGATTACCTGCACACACACAATCAACTCAATCAACAATAGAATAATCAAATAATATCATGTCAATGGAAGCCGTAGTGAAACCCAAGTCGCGGGTCGGACCCGCTCTGATACCATATGTAACGAACCTCCTCGATATGACAACCATTCTATTGACAGGTGCAATTTTTTTTTTTAAGTGTATGTGCACGTGTAGAAGTAACAACACACCTAACTGTACGACTCCATTGGACAACGAAAAAGACGCAACCATGACAAGGAAAAACTGAAGGCACACAATGATTAAATGCAACAATATACGATCACAGGCACAAGACGCACAGCACAAACATTAAGACATTCTGGGGACGCACAGGAAGAACATAGAGGGAAGAAATTATGGTGTTAGGGTTACTATTTATGCACAGGAAAGCAGGGCGTTTAGTCTTATGTCTTCCCTAAAGAAGATTAGACAGGCTCCTGGCTGACTTCTCAGGCAGAAACTAGTATCCTCCGTCAGGTGTGTCGCAAGAGTGGAACCCTGCCTTTAAAGGGCCCGAGACTCTTGATATGACACTGGATCCTTTACACAGAAAAATACACTCAGACAGATAAGCTAAGGCCACATAAGGTATCTATATCCCGCCCGACACATGCAGACCAATCGACAAAATTTTTACAACCCGATGCAACCATAAACGAAGGAGCAACCACGTCTTCTACCAAAGGCGCAAGACAAGGACTCAGACGAAGACCATTTAAAATTAACGACCAGTTAATGTCTATGACTCATCCGTGATTGAATACTAGCCAAATTCTCCATAATATATCCACATGCCTCCCAATTTATTACCATACTTTACATTGTCCGTACAAGGGTTAATATTGTGCTTTAAACGTCATCAATAACATTTCAACTTAAACCAATATTAACATTTCAATTGAGCAAGTATTATCATTCCAGCTAAACAAGTATTAACATTGCGCTTAAACATCATCAATAACATTCCAACTTAGACCAATATTAACATTTCAATTGAACAAGTATTATCATTGCAGCTAAACAAGTATTAACATTGCGCTTAAACATCATCAATAACATTCCAACTTAAACCAATATTAACATTTCAATTGAACGAGTATTATCATTGCAACTAAACAAGTATTAACATTGCGCTTAAACATCATCATTAACCTTTCACTTTAAACAACCATTAGTATTGCAAAGCGAACAAGGAATTACTAGGCAGTTAAAACAATATTAACATGCTTAAAGTCAATATTAGAATGGGAATAATGTTTAAAGTCCAAGTTTCAGGGTTAATATTGATGGATAAGTATTTAAAGCTAAGTTTAAAGATTGAGGGTTCAAGCATTCAATGTATAAGGTTTTAGGGAGATCATTTAAATATTGAAGCCTATACTTTATAGTTTAAAAGAATGTTTAATTTAGATATATAATTTATAATCAATTTTAATAGTGTGACAAACCTTAAGGATTTTTGTTTAAGAGATAAAAATATAATAATAGTAGGTTTTCACCCCTTTTTGAAGTCTCCATAAAGTATGAATATAATAAGATACAATAAAAGTTGATTATAGTCATTTTTATTTGATTGTAAAAAGAAGATTAATGAATAAGGAGGTTTGAGATTTGATTATAAAAAGGGGAATACCATGGAATAGCATAATTGTCGGATTATTCTAATCAACATAATTTTTGGAAAATTTGGTATAAAATCCAATAGGCTTGTATCAATTGTATCATAACAATATATGCTTGAATTTGCAGCCAATTAATAATCAATAAGGAATAGGCTCCCTCCTATGCATGTTTTCATAGCCTGTATCACACAAGAATCCAATCCCTTATCTCATCTTTCTTCGAAGCGAGGTAGCGATTTACACAAAGGCCGCCTATCATGAAATTATGGTGTCCATCAAGATCAATATTGAGAATATAATTTTGATTCATATGGTTTATTTGATCTTCGTTGCAATTACTTTTCCATGTTTTTAAAAATTGTGAAACTAGGAATGCAAATAGAAGTTGAACTAAACTAATCGAGGAAACCTTGATACAAGGAAAAGACAATATACATGATATTATATACAGTCTGTTGTCATGACCATCACTGTTCATGAATCATTTCTATCACACCTGATTGTTATCTGACTGTATTATTTACCAGCACTGTTTCGCGCATACCCACAGCAGGCCAACCACATTATAAAGGAATTCATACATTATATAAATCCGAGTAAATTTTCTTCTTGAAAAAGGAAAAGGCAATACAAAACTGCAATTTAAATGACAATAAATAAAAATGACAATATTGGAATGCCATAAATCAAATATAACAGACCATATCTAAAGGTAATGATAACTTAAGGAAAGTCGATGTACATAACTAACATTCTATTGCATAATCAGCAGAATTAACGCTTAACAGTTTAAATCGCGCGCAGTAACAGGTAACCCAACAACGCATACCCAAACTCCCATGAAATAAATGCCACAGTAAGGAATGAAACACAGACCATTATGACAGCAACAGTAAAGCATTAAAGCGCAGAGTAATAGTGCAAATTGCTCCATACACAGAGGCTAAAAAAAAAAAACCCAAGATAGAAGTGGCAAAACACCCAACCACAGTGTAAACAAAATATAACAGTTCAAACGAAATATAATAATTTAGTTTAGTTATCAATTCGTCCCAACCGGTAATGAAGCACTTCGTTGAATTTACTGTGGACTCAATTCCCAATCGCCCAACTAGGAATAGAGCAGTTCGCTTGATTTACCGTTGATTAAATTACCAAAACGCCCCATAAAACAATTGCCCACTGCATAAAATAAAAATGCCCAAAACACCCAGAGTAAATCAATAAGACGCCCAAATACACAACAACGAACGCGCACATCAATAAGACCCAATAACACCGTATAAAAACGCACATAGAGGTATGGGCATTGAATGCACAGGTATATTTTAGCAACGCAGAGGTGAAATAAAGGTTTAATGCAAGGATAGGATGCAGGGATCTGAGAACCCACACACCAGAGCTACAATGCAGCGAAATCTGCAGCAAGGGAGAAAAACGAAATGCCAACGCTTGTACAGGAACGAACGAGTGGATAAAGAGAAACGAATGCCCAACAAATGCCAACAGTGGTAAAAACACAAATAATACAGTATGCAAAACACATAAGATGACAAGGGCAGAACGCCTATTCTACAATTGCCAAAAACGCCCCAACACAAGAATTTCCCACTATAAAAACTGAAATGCCCCATACAAGAATACTCATTCTGAAGGAGAACGCAACTTCCAGAGAACAAAAGATTGTGAGAGATAACAAACGATTGTGAGAGTCTGAGGGACCAGAACAGAATACAATAATATCACATACCAGAATACAATAATATCCCTTCGGCAATTCCAGCAGGCAAGTGATAACATTAGAGACAATGTTCAGATACAAATGACCGTAACAACATCAATTCCAGCAATTTCCAGGAGACAAGAGATAACATTACAACAATATCCAGAATGCAAATGGTAGTAATTACAGACAATTTCTAGAATACTATAATATCAATATCAGAAATTCAGAACATCATGATAAACCACTCCTTCTACCATACGGATGAAAAGCGTACCTCTGCCTGATCGCCCCTCCCTTCGGATTGACGTCCCGCGCTTCGAGCCGCGTCTCGCTCTCTGTACTCCTCTTGCTCTCCGACCGTAGAGGACTCACCGGTACCTCCCAGCCAAATGCTAGGGGTACTCTGCTTCCCCCTTATCCCCCCGAGCCGCAAAGGGGCCACACAAGAACCAGAGATAACACTAGCTTCTCAGCTCGCCTCCACGGCTGAGCTACCTCTCCAACACAGCTGAGATAAACCCAAATCCTCACAAGTAATCCGTCAAACCAAAATTCGGCAGCGTAACGTTATGATAACCGTTCATATCCATCTTCCTTCCTTTCCCTTTCTTTTATAGAAATTTGAGACCCACCTACTTTCCTAATCATTAATTAATTAACTTTTAATGACAAACCTCTAAACAATCTCCGTCGTCCAAGTGTCACTCATCCCTAGGGTTCTCCAAAAATTAATTTCTTCTTAAAAATTAAAAGACTCAATTCCCTCACTCCCCCAAAAATCACTCCTTAAATTACTCCTAGGGTTCCTAGATCCCCTCTCATGCTTTTAATCACTTTCCTAAAATGAAGTTTCTGAATTTTAGTAACTCCTTAAATGTTGATTCCTTTTTGTTTTTTACCCTATGTCTCCTACTTTCCATTATTAAGTTTCCTTTATTACAAGTTTCCTCATTTCTAATTTTTTATTCCTCTCTTTTATTTTATTATTATTATTATTATTATTTTTTTATTTATATATATTTTTTTGGTAAACCCAAAATGATAAATGCGCTTAATAGTCCTTTCAATATATATATTTTTTAAAATCCTAAATTTTTTTATATTCCCACTCTTTAATAATTTTAATTCTTCTTTATACTTTAAACGCCATGGGTTTCACTTAATTTAACTCCCTCATTACTTTACCCACTTTACTTTTAAGAAG
The DNA here is from genome assembly GCA_009831015.1 of Picea engelmannii. Lineage (NCBI taxonomy): Eukaryota > Viridiplantae > Streptophyta > Pinopsida > Pinales > Pinaceae > Picea > Picea engelmannii. The sequence continues at coordinate 94,561 of ML802356.1, forward strand.
ACTTTAATTAACACCTAGGAGGGTTTTAGTTTACGCCCTATGTTTATTTTTGTAAGATCTTTTCTTAGGGCTTGTCAAAATTTGTCTTAGAGATGTTTTAATTTAGGTTTTGATTTGAACAGGGTGACAATTTAATTAGGGGAGTTGTTTTTAAGAATTTTATCAGGCGTTAAGGTCTAGGGTCATCTAGGTTGTCTCATCATCATCATCAATGCGACGTGCCCTTCAGGACACACTACGTCCTCCAAGGGTGCCACTTGCCTTGTTTGGTTCGGTTGCGCGACGTGCCCTTCAGGATGCACCACGTGCTCCAAGGGTGTCACTCGCTGATTTGCATTTCTTTGCATGACGTGCCCTTCAGGATGCACCATGTGCTCCAAGGGTGCCACTCGCTGACTTGACGGATTGGTAAACTCTATAACCCCTGGAGTCAACACTCCGCCAGGTGAACTTGTGGGAGACTAAGGGCTCTAAGAAATAAGGCCCCCGCCTTATTTCGCGCCCCTTAGAATCATCGTGAGCGACTGTCGCAGTCTGCCCTCATGGCATCGTGGATCCTCTCGAAATAGGTACTTGTTAACCTACAGTTCGAGCCACGGCGGGAGTGTTAGTAGGCTGTGGCAGGGCTGATGTCCACACCTCTCCCTCAATCTCTCTGGAACTCATGTGTGACCCCTTTAATGCATATGTGAGTCTGGTCGGCAAGCTATCGTCATCCTGCATCATCAACCATCATGTCAGATCATGTCAACAACATATCATAAAATCAATATCATATCATCAAACAAAACAATATCATCCTTAAATGAAACAACCCAAATAGTCCACTCCCTGACTCAATCCAGAGTCCAAGGGATTTCCACTGATGCCTCTGCATCCTCAAGGTCTGAAACCCTGCACACTCAATGAAACTGAGTCAGCAGGACCTATCTACATCAAAGTAGTCAAAACATCCTGTCATATAACTTAACGCATGATAATGAAGGAAAAAGTTTTATCATCATAAAAATCTAGATCACTTGTGAGCAAGTGTCCTCAAAGAATAAGTTTGGTAAGTGTGCCAGAGCGGGATGTTACAAAAAGCCCAATGAGTCGAAAGATAGATATTTTGAACACCTACAATTTGTATGCACATACATTTTTCCTATAAGATTGAATAAAACAGTTGTATCAACAAATAATAAAACCGTTCCAAGTTCTTTATAAATATCAAGGTGAAACCGTAAGGGAGTAGAGAGTAGAATTTTCCAGTACAAGAATACGTATTGCTACCCATTCAATAATTCCATGTATAACATAAATATCTTACCGAAAACAAAAATGGACTGATAGAGTTTCCATCTAAGTCGACTATACAACTATGAGTAATGGTATATCCCTATTCAGTGCATCCCATTCATTTCTATTATACAGTAATAAGGTTTTGGTCCTTATGTCTTGTCAATAAAACTGAATATATAGAGTTAAAGAATCGGTTATCGTTATGAATGAACAATTTCACCCACTGATAACATTCTAGATTTAGAATCATATCAATCCTTAGAAACCTAGGGCACTCTCTTAAGAGTGATGAAATGAAACCCGAATACCTTTTCTGCATATGCCAGGGGACTAACTCCCGATTGTTTCATGGTCGAAGTCCCTACAAGGAAAACACAAATTTATTATTAGTAATTATTCAACAGAAGTAAAATGAGTGTAAGTTTCAATAAAATGATTTAAGACAGGAAATGTTTATAAAGAGTTTCACTTAACTTGCGACTTGGAGACCCTAATGTCTTTTCACTTTCGTGTTTTGGTTGAGAATATGCCTCAGGCCGAAGGGGAGGGTGGTCCAAGAACTTCCTGATGGGTACCCTCGCAACAACAGGGTCCCATCATTAGAATTGGTTACCAAATCATCTAAATCAAACTCTTTAGGAAATGAAATAAATAAACAACATTAACATTGAAGATATGAACTGCATGGGTTCGCGTGGTATGAGTAGGCTGAATGCATTGCTTAAACTATAAATACATAGTTAAATTCTATATGCCAAATATGTTTATTAAAGTCTAAACATGGATTGACTATCTGTGCTGAAGAGAATGCATTTCTCGAAGATTTAATACATAATTAATATTTGTGTCGAATACCGTGATTCAAATGGTATTTTCCACACACAGACAACGATAATTATCAGAATGAAAGACATTAAACCAAATTTAATCACAGAGTCAAATGATTGCATCCTACATGGTATTTATTAACAAATTATTCGGTGCACAAAATCCACACATTATATTATATACCCAATGGAAATACAATAATCTTTAAGAAATAAATTACAATTGTAAGAGTCAATTAGTGGCCTGATAAAAAATACATAACGGTGAACTCCCAAGCAAAACGCAGTATAAAATGCAATACACAGTGTGGGTTTTACCCTACTAAATCAACTTCTATACTATAACTCTCGCGTGGTCTCACAAAGGCTCAAGACTATGTAACAATGCATAAATATAAGGGAAACCCATAAAAGAGAATGGAGGGACAAGGAAAAACCCTATGAGTAAATGAAAATATGTTAACCCTGATAGCATGCCTGTGTAAGATCGTTGAATTTGGAAACAAGAAGGAGGAGTATCGAGAATGTTCAGAAAGGTTTCAAAACCAAACAATAGAGGAATATCCTTACGTGGTTCAGAGAGGGAGACCAGTGAACATTTCCATATTCGTTCTTGTTTTCGCCATGAAGAACCTATCCACAACATATACACCAACTCGACCCTCCACTATCATCCTTTGAGAAGTTACGCAGAGTAATGATTCTGAATGGATGGAACAAAAATGTAATTAGACCCTTTCAGAAGAAAAACAAGGAAAAAATTAAGGAACCAGTACCTTGCCATGTGACATTTAGGAGGTGGCCTACCCGTCACTGGACACGAAGGCTAGGCGATAGGCCTCAGAAGGGCCTCTACGTAGACCTCCATTAAAGTTATTGGACAAAGGATTCAATGTCACCCTAAAAATCACACTCTCGTTTCTCGCATCGAGTTAATGCAAAGGAGGACGATGACTCGTAAATTTTCATTCGTAACTAGGAAGGGAAATTTCTTGTCTCAATTATGTTAATGTTCGGTCAGATTTCGTTATACTATTTGCAAAGGAGGGTGGATACCCTTGTACTCCAATGATATACGACCAACTCCTTCAATGTTAGATGAAACAGGAGCTAAACTCGTTCGATCCTTCTTTTGGGCCAAACTAAGACTAAAATTTCTAAGTCACATTTATAGTAAGAGTGTACCTTCTATAGCACAATTATATGCATGTCTGGATCCTGTAATTCCATGTGACCTGATATATTTTTACACACATTAATACCATCAAGATAAACGCGTTTTCATAAGGACTTCGGGGAGATACCCTTTTGGAAACATTTGTATCCCAGAATTATAAGTTATGAAAGGCCTTAATGGCATAAATCGTGATACATATAAATATATGTAAGAACATATATAAAAGGATTCAATAATT
>ML802356.1:114969-140387 GCA_009831015.1 Picea engelmannii
ACATCATTCAATTTTAAAAGGGATCTACCCCTAGTAGATCACTCTAGATTTAATGAGTAGAACCTCCTCATTGGTATTTTTAGGTGGAGTTTGTTACAAACACTCATATTTGTGTGTGTGGATAGAAAGTACCTATCATACTTCCACTCACTCAAGGAAATTGAAATATCACTCATAAGGGAGAGTGAAATTTCAAATTCACATTTGCAATTGCAAGGTGGGTTTTCAGGCTTGGCTCATTCCCTCAAGTGTCATAAGATGTTGGTTGCAAAATCTGAACTAATTCCCACATGCTTCCTTCTTCATAAACCCCTCTCCCTTACCTTCATTCCCTCAAGTGTTATAAGACTATAAAGACCCACTTCACCCTTCCATTACGTGATATCGGAAAGTTACTATGTCAATATAGTGAAGAGAAAGAAGCACCAAGTATTACAAGTAAATTATATCACTCATTTTGAGTTTTCTAAGTTCATGGAAAAACCAAACGCTACCAAAGTCTTATGAGTGAATTATACCCATAGGTTAGTGATGATATATGACCAATATGATATATGAACAAGTCATTAATACATTTGAACTTATAAAATGAATCAATAGATATGTGAAGAGACAAAAAGGAATGTGAGTTACTTTATTGTAACTTATTTGACATATATATATATATATATATATATATATATATATATATATATATGAGAGAGTAGCGTCATTATTCCATTTTTTTTTTTTAAAGTACATTTCATTGAGAATATTTTAATCATGTAAATTATGTGTTGCAATAAACACCCTAACAAACTTCATTACAGAAAACATATATAATAAATAAATAAATAATCCAAAGAATTGCAATATTATGTAACAAATTTGAAAAACAAAGCGTCTATAAAATTTAAGGAGAAAATTAACACGGAACATTTGCATGCATCCTAACAAACTTCATTACAGAAAACATATATAATAAATAAATAAATAATCCAAAGAATTGCAATATTATGTAACAAATTTGAAAAACAAAGCGTCTATAAAATTTAAGGAGAAAATTAACACGGAACATTTGCATGCATCGACACACCACATATACCTAAAACAAATATTAGTAATATGTTTATAATTCAATTGAAAGAATTTTTTTATTATATTACTTAAATCATACGTCAAAAATTTTGTGGAACATGGAAAAAGAGAATTTAAAATTGATAGAACAAGGAGTATATAAATCAAATGATTAAGTTTTTTTCTCACAATGGGGGTTCTTAAAAGTTTATGTTCAAAGAATATTTTGACGTATAATTTTCCGAACATTGTATTGATGGATCTTACTTTTTAATCTCGATATCCATTAAAAATGACCAAACAAACCATGGCCCTCCCCTCTAGTTTCTATAATAAAATTTTAATATAACAAGGAGTATATAAATCAAGTTATTATATCTTTTATTACATTGCGGTTTCTTTAAAAGAAATTTTTAAGTAATATTTTCATATATAATTTTCCATCTAAAATGACCAAATAAATCATGCTCTTCCCCTCTAGTTTCTATGCCAATCACATATGTGATAGGGATAGTTTGGATATTTCCCATCATTCTATTTTCCACCTATAATCTCAAAATTAAAGTAAATAGGCTCTATCCCATCTTCCTCTTAGAAACAAGACTTTCCCCACTGAGAGCACAACTATGACTAGATACATAATGTATAAAAACAAGTTAAACACCATGGAAGACAAGAGGATACGTCAAATTGCTTCAAAATCAAGTCATAACCACCATCGACTCAAGCGAGGATGGCATAAAGATGTCCAGTCTTGGCTAAAGTATTGGGGAATCATGGAGGAAACCATTTTGCAGAAAAATATACTATTAAAAAAAACGTCAAATCAAAATTTAAAGAGAAAATGTGGTGTGATAAAGAGTTAGAGGAAAAAATAAAATTAAGGTATTATAAAGATGTAATCATCCATAATCTAGAATATCAAAATTATCTATCTGTTTTGCCAAGTGTAAAGAAAACAATAAGCATTGCTAAGATAAGAACAAATTCTCACGAGCGCATAGTATGTTGGGAAAAAATGAATTGACTCTTTTTGTTATGAACACTTCTTTCTAAGTGTGAGGCAAGGAGACATTACGGAAATTGAAGGACTATTGTTGAGGAAGAGGTCTGAGTTCACCCTCATGGATTCATGGTCAGTCTAGGGGGTGAACATGACAAGTAAATTGACTGTTATGTTTTAAGGTTGGGAGGAACTTGGTTGTTCCAGTTGTTGTTCGAGAGTTGTTCAAATATGTCTATCTACTCCTTCTTCAAATATGTCTATCTACTCCTTCTCTGTTCAAATGTTATTTGGAATTTTTGGCTGATAGAATTGCATATGTTTAAATATGAATGAATTGCTTTGTTTTTATTAAATTTGATGGAATGAAATGAAATGTAGGATAAACCCTTACAGTTTAACTGTAGCTGTTGAGCAAACCTTTCTAACTATTATGAAAATGTATTAGGAAATATATCTCTATTAAATATAATATTATTTCATTACACTATGCTAGAAATCACTACCATATCGGTGAATCATATACATCTGGTTATTCCGTTTTCCAAGTGAACTTTAGACTGTGCAAACTCAATTTTGGAAGTAAATATGAGATTTAAAACATTTACTTGCCTATACGTACACACATATCTATGTGGGTCATCCTTTAATTCTCCATGAATTGCTCTATCAATTTAACTACTATTGTAATGATTACATACAATTGGAAGTAACTATGTACACACGCACACACACACATATATAAGTACAAATAACTATACAAATTTGCATGACTCCTTTTCAATGCCTATTGTATGCATACCAACACATATTAAAAATATAATGGAAGGAGAACAATGTATCTAGTCATAAACAAATTTATGGAAATGAAATTATGGAAAATGAAGAGTCTATCAAACGAAGATCTGGAAAAGAAAAATAATTTAATGTAAAACGAACAGTCTAACTAATCGCAAATGAAGTTTTGGAAATGAAATATTAAAAGAACAAAATCCCAATGAGTCGAAAGATAGAGATTTTGAACACCTACAATTTGTATGCACATACATTTTTCTGATAAAATTGAATAAAACAGTTGTATCAACAAATAATAAAACCGTTCCAACTTCTTTATAAATATCAAGGTGAAACCGTAAAGGAGTATAGAGTAGAATTTTCCAGTACAAGAATACCTATTCCTACCCATTCAAGAATTCCATGTATAACATAAATATCTTACCGAAAACAAAAATGGACTGATAGAGTTTCCATCTAAGCCTACTATACAACTATGAGTAATGGTATATCCCTATTCAGTGCATCCCATTCATTTCTATTATACAGTAATAAGGTTTTGGTCCTTATGTCTTGTCGTTAAAACTGAATATATAGAGTTAAAGAATCGGTTATCGTTATGAATGAACAATTTCACCCACTAATAACATTCTAGATTTAGAATCATATCAATCTTTAGAAACCTAGGGCACTCTCTTAAGAGTTATGAAATGAAACCCGAATACATTTTCTGCATATGCTAGGGGACTAAATCCATATCTTTGTATGGTCGAAGTACCTAGAAGGAAAACACAAATTTATTATTAGTAATTATTCAACAGAAGTAAAATGAGTGTAACTTTCAATAGAATGATTTAAGACAGGAAATGTTTATACAGAGTTTCACTTAACCTGCGACTTGGAGACCCTGATGTCTTTTCACTTTCGTGTTTTGGTTGAGAAGACGCCTCAGGCCGAAGGGGAGGGTGGTCCAAGAACTTCCGGATGGGTACCCTCGCAACAACAGGGTCCCATCATTAGAGTTGGTTACCAAATCATCTAAATCAAACTCTTTAGGTAATGAAATAAACAAACAACTTTAACATCAAAGATATGAACTGCATGGGTTCGCGTGGTATGAGTAGGCTGAATGCATTGCTTAAACTATAAACACATAATTAAATTCTATATGCCAAATATGTTTATTAAAGCATAGTTAAATTCTATATGCCAAATATGTTTATTAAAGTCTAAACATGGATTGACTATCTGTGTTGAAGAGAATGCATTGCTCGGAGATTTAATACATAATTAATATTTGTGTCGAATACTGTGCTTCAAATGGTACTTTCCACACAGAGACAATGATAATTATCAGAATGAAAGACATTAAACCAAATTTAATCATAGACTCAAATGATTGCATGCTAGAGGGTATTTCTTAACAAATTATTCGGTGCACAAAATCCACACATTATATTATATACCGAATGGAAATACAATAATCTTTAGAAAATAAATTACAATTGTAAGAGTCAACTAGTGGCGTGATAAAACCTACATAATGGTGAACTCCCAAGCAAAACGAAGTATAAAATGCAATACATAGTGTGGGTTTTACCCTACTAAATAAACTTCTATACTAGAACTCTCGCGTGGTCTCACAAAGGCTCAACACTAGGTAACAATGCATAAATATAAGGGAAACCCATAAAAGAAAATGGAGGGACAACGAAAAACCCTATGAGTAAATGAAAATATGTTAACCCTGATAGTATGCCTCTGTAAGATTGTTGAATTTGGAAACAAGAAGGAGGAGTACCGAGAATGTTCAGAAAGGTTTCAGAACCAAACAATAGAGGAATATCCTTACCCGGTTCAGAGAGGGAGACTAGTGAACATTTCCGTATTCGTTCTTGTTTTCGCCAGGAAGAACCTGTCCACAACATATACACCAACTCGATCCTCCACTATCATCCTTTGAGAAGTTATGCAGAGTAATGAATTTGAATGGATGGAACAAAAACGTAATTAGACCCTTTCAGAAATCAATGTAAATAAATATAAGCAAAATGTAAACATAAATTAAAATTCAAGGATATTTTTTTATAAAGAAAATGTAAAACTTAAGATAAAATTGGAGGATTTTTTTTCTTTTAAATTTAGTTTTAAAAGTGTTTTATCTTGAAAATTAATATCTTATAAAAACATGAATTTTATTAAAACTTTTAAGAATTTGATTTCATCCTCATCCTTTATGTCCAAGTGGTAATGATTTTAAAATAAACAAAATATTAATACATATTTACATTTTATCATTTTTTTTATGAATTTGATTTTGGCCTCATTCTTTGTATTGAATTGTAATGATTTTCAAATAAACAAAGCATTAAGAAATATGGAAATTTTATCATCTTGAATTTGATCTTATCCTCATCCTTTATATCTAAATGAGAATGATTTTGAAATAAACAAAATATCAATACATATCTACATTTTTTCAATTTTTTTTAAGAATTTGATTTTAACCTCTTTTTTTTTTTATTGAAATTTTAATGATCTTCAAATAAACAAAACATTAATAAATATAGACATTTTATCATCCTTTTAAAAGTAAGTATGGCCACATATTTATATTACTATTGCTATGTCTTTTTATCCTCTCAAATAGGAAAAATGATTTAAATGTATAAAAAAACATTGAAATACAGAAAATATTAAAAAATATGCACATTTTATATGTTTTTTTTTTTTTTTAAATTTTCTTTTAGCAGCATCCTTTGTATTGAAGTTTTAATGATTTTGAATTAAACAAAATATTAAGAAATATAAACATTTTATCAACTTTTTAAAAGTAAGCCTAACCACATATTTATATTATTACATATTTATATTATTGTTATTATATTTTTTTTCAATGATTTAAATTTATAAAAACCATTTTAAAATATGAAAAAGAATCATAATAACTCTTTAAAAAAACAAAAACATTATATTTTTTATTAATATTAAAATTTTATGTTAAATTATTTAAAAATGTTTTCCAAAATATATTCAAAATTAAAGTCCTTGCAATATGTAATAACATATTGCATCATGCAATATGTTATTAATATGTAATAACATATTGCATGCAATAAAACTATATATTGTGTAGAAGTTTTATGAATTTGCTTTTATCCTCATTATGTGTAGTTAAGTTTTAATGATTTTGAAATAAACAAAACATTAAACAACTAAAAGATTTAATGATTAGGAAAAAAAAAAAAAATTAAAAAACATTAATATTTTATGAGCATTTTATGATTTGGAAATAAAAAAAAAAACATTAAATAAAATTGATAAAACATTGACATTTTATGAGCATTTTAAATGTAAACATGTTCTCATGTTTATATTATTGTTACTATGTTGTTTTTATCTAAAATAAGAAAAATGATTTGAATTTATAAAAGGTAATTTTTTTTTTTAAATAAAAAGTAGAACCTGCTATATTAGAAAACCAAAACTCTTACAGAGTATAGAAAGTGTGTATCTGAAACCACCCAAAATGCTGTCGATTTATCGGAAACCAGCATATATAAAGGGCAAGTAGCAATAGCATGAAAATCTTTAAAAGCAGGATAGCATCTGTCCTGCCCATAGGAAACCAGGACGGATGCAAAATGTCTAAATACATAAGACAGTGAAGTAATAAAGCTAAGAACCAAGTAGACATATAAAACTAGAAACTGAAATAGCATAAGAAGCCTAGGTGCCTGGTGACCTGTCATCCCCGCAATTATGCCGCGTGGTCCCTGCCACGATGGCAAAATCTTGTGCACAAAGGGGGCATCTCCGCTTGACAGGCGCATTGGATAGCGCTTCAAAGAGCATATCCATGCGTTGGCTCATGATGAGAGCCCGATATTCCAGATCCGCCAGGTGCCCACGAAGGTCAAACAGAAGAGCCAGGTGTTCGTCCTTAATGATTGAGCCATGCAGGCTGCCACCCCCGTCCATCGTCGCCTCAGAGCTCCCGTTGAACACCATCTGCTCCACCACAACCGTCGCACCCTTCGATCCTTCATCGAACGCCTGTGCACCAAGGCAGCTGCAAGTTTCGTCACCAGGCCAGGGAACCTCCTCCACGATACAGCCAGGTGTATCATCTAAAAGTGTCGGAGTGATCTTGCAGGCTTCCAGATGGGTCACCACATAAGTCTTCTCGCAAATAGACGGGTCTTCCATAGATAGTGCCAGGGACGGGTCTTCCACGATAATGCAAGGGGGAAACTCCTCCTTCGAACCGGAATTTTGCAGGGCTCCCGGCGCCATTCCTCTAAAATCACTACTACAGCCAACACTCGGCTCAGCAATGGTGGCAATACGCTCCATTCTTTCAGCCCTGGCTCTCTGTCTTAGAATGGACGTCGCTAGAGCTAAGGCCCGCTCCAACTAATCCTTACAGCGCCTCTGCGCCTTTTGAGCCTCCCATGCTGCGCCACGGCGAGGTGTTCCTCGCTTCCTTGCCATGAGAAAGGAGCAGGGCAATTGCAGATTAAGCGTGTTCTGTCTCGAGGCGGTCGGAAAGAGATACACCGGAAATTATTCACTACCCCCGAACCCCCGGGAAAAGTACAGAATGCAGAGCTGCACTCGGACGTTACTGTATATACTAGGCGTAAATAGAATTGGGTTTCTCCAGAGTATCCAGACAGAGCTCGGAGCCGTGGTAAAGACCGAATAAACAAGAGCCGAAGTCATCCTCCCACCTTTAGCCTTTGCCATCCCGTAAACACTGCGATTGTAAATGCTCGCGCGAGGGAGAGGTCCCTCCGTCCTACCCCTGCATCTATGGTCGTTCTTCATAGTAAAGACTGGCTCGTGGGTGGCAGTTAATGTCATTTATGCCATGGCCTAGTGCAAATCCACCTGTGGCCTCTAGTCTACGTGTCACCCCATCCAGGGCTATAAAAGGTATTTTAAAATAAGAAAAAGACTTGTAATAATTATTTAAAAAACAAATAAAACATTGCAATCTTTTATGTTATTTTTATATAATTTTTTTTATTTAAAGTTATAAAAACAATTTTAAAATGTGAAAAAAAAATGATAATAGATATTTAAAAAATAAGTAAAATATGAAATTTTCATTACTATTGAAATTTTGAATTTATTTATTTATTTTGAATTTTCTGAAATAAAAACGAGATCAACCTTAATCTAGAAATACTCATTTTCCTAGTTTTTTAACTCATTAGAAATCACTTAAATTAGGAATATTTTGCTCATAGAAATAAAATTCTAAACCAAACCAACTAATTCCTTATCTTTTATTAAGGTTGAATAAACCAAAATTGGTTTTAGTGGAAATTAATAGTGGCCATCATCATCATCATTTATAGTTTAATGCTTTATACATAAATGAATGAGAACAAAAATATGTACTTTTAAAAAAGTTGGTAATTCCAATGTCTTTTAAGAAAAAAATAAATCTCACCTAAGAAAGGTCTTGTTTGGAAATGGTTATTCAATCTCTCAAATATAAAGACCTTTCATTCTCTCTAACATCGAACTCCAAAAACCTTCCCTCCAATTCTCATACCCTATTTCTCATCTCTCGCCTACATTTAGGGCAATACAATTCAAATATTTAAGATATTGGGTAAAAATAACATCAAAACTCTCTTTAAACCCTATAAAACCCTCACACATTTATTTAGAAAATCTACGGATAATCCGACTCTACCCCAGGGTTGGCCAAGGAGTCTACCAAATTCCCTACTCATGTGGAAAATTGTACATAGGGCAAACTAGAGGATCCTTCAAATCCCACCTTAAAGAAGGTATAAGTGACACACTCCACAACCACATTTCTACGTCAGCAATATTTGAACACTTCTTCAACTCCAACTATCTCATTTGATTTTACTAGAGCCTAGCATTCATTTAATCTCCTTTGGGAATGGTTGGAAATTGAAAAACACACAAATAATTTTAATTTCCATGATTCCTCTCAGCTTAGCTACTTGTGAAAACCAACTATTCATTTTTTAGGTTATTCAATCTTTATTTCTTTGTCTCTTAGGCTTTATTTTACTTACATTTTCTCCATTTCCCTTTTTCCCGATATTTGTATCTCCATTTTAACTTGAATTTACCCTTATTTATTTATTTTGTAAATTCTGAAACTATTCTATTAAAAATACAGTAATAATACAAGCAAAAAACCAGAAATGAGCAATGGGAAGATGAGTTCGATAAGTTGATAGAAACAACCTGGAAAATGATGCCTACCCAAGATGTGAAACCAAACTAATAAAGCTTAACAAACATGCCTGCTATTTGAAGAGAAACTAGGCTCACAAAAAGAAGTTAAGATATTAGACATTGTAATTACTGTCATGAAAACAAAGACTAAACTAGAATGTAAAACCTAGAAATAAACAAGAGCTTGGGAATTAAACAATCTTTCCAGGAACACTTGAACAGTCGTCTCGAGGGAGCTCTTCCACAATGGGGTACCCATTGAAATCACCATCACTGGAAGAGTTGGTGCTCTTTGAGATCACTTCTTTGATTGGTAGGCATGCACTATTGATGGCGAGAGTTGTATGCGCGCTTTACTTTCAGGGATGAGCCTCTATCAAGGGATTACATTTGTTTTATGGTGGATTCGAGCTGCTCGGGGGGACCTTTGGCGGAGTAGAGTGAGCTCTGCAGGAGTGAGGCGAGTTGGAATGGATTGAGACGAACATACCCGAAAGGTTTTGAAGGGATCATGCAAGGAGGTTTTGCATGACCCAATAGTTGTTGCGATGCCTCGGGGTGTGCCAAGTGGCCGAGAGAGACCCATTTAATTCCTTCTCCCAATCATCTAATAGTGTTCGAAGAGAGTTTGGCACTGTGAAGTCATAACCCTCCTGGGTAGCTATAATGGGCGAAGGATTTGTTGTGGAAACGCGACCTCCACCACCACCTCTTCCCAAGCTAGGTGTAGCGCACCTTCGAGGAGGCATTGGGAAGAGTCGAAGAAGGAGGGCGAGACAGAACCACCTGTGGATGGCAGGTTCTCCACTAACCTTGGTGGAAAATAGGTACTAGTGAGGGGGGTCTCTATTGGCACAACAAGATTTGAGGAGAAGAGTCGTGAGACTAATTTTGAGTTGATGAGGGTCGGAATGACATTTTACAAATTGAAAATGACATCATATGTGATGGTCATTCAATGACCACGTCCTTTGCATGGGCGCGATCTGGGCCATCGTGCTTTCTCTTTGATGTAGCCAAGCTGGAGCGGGAGGCGAAGTTAATGCCCAGTGCCTCGAGGTAAGAATGTATTTAATGCGCATGAGGGGAAGGAGAGGTGGAGTCCCCATGTCCATTGGATCACACACTCGAGAGAGTCGTGATGGTCGCAAGGTGGAGAGCACCCACCTCTGGGTTCCGACACACAAAGTCCACACCAAGCTAAGCTCTGGACTTTAACCACTCAATTAACCAGTCGAGGTTGGCATACAACGCGTCCCATTGTCGAGTCCTAGAGGGACGGTGGGTGTTCGTCAAYCACTAACTCGGCCGGCCTTCSAASCCGACAWGACGCGGGTTTGAACCGCACCCAAAGTAAGGGATCCAATAGCTTTTTTATTTTATTTTTGTGTTTTGTCCTATCTCAAATGGCTCAATTTCGCGAATAACTTATTATGCAGAAGGCCTTGTAAAACTCTTATAGAAGTATGCATTACAATACATTAGCTACGCATTACAATAAATTCACTGAAATGAAATGAAGTTTATATTAATTCCCATCAATSACCAAAATAGGTCAATGGTATTTGGAAGAATTGTAAGCAGCAAAAACGAGTGCCTAGAGAAACTCCAAAAATAATTGATTAAAATATAACACTTAGATTAGAGATAGAGTAGACAATAAGAAAGAAATGATATATCTAGATATCCTTTCTATGATGACTTTACAATACATCTAGATATATGTATATGTATAATTTTATTTTTTCTATTTTTAGAAGTTTATATTCTCTCTATTGCCATAATTTTTTGTTATTTTTCATATTACTACTAATGCACTCAAACTAGTTGATGTTTGTTTTTTAGATATTTGATCTAAGATGACACTCCTATTCACACTTGAAATTGTTTTATGGAAGTTAAACATAGGGAGGTGTAAGATGCCCCTTTAAAATTTAGTGTTTTTCTTTCATTCCATAACAATATGATTTTGACCCTATGATTCTTTTTCATCTTAACAGATCCAAAATCCAAACCTAATATTAAGTTACTTAGTTGATATAGTCCCTTTTAGTTCCTCTTGGATTTATTTGTACCTATAAGCTACAAGTTGGGATAATGTCACCTTATCCTCACTAAGTCCTCTATGAATTGGACCACACTMGTTTGAACAATGGTGATCTAAKCCYCCATCATGTGTGTCVTCAAKTGACYASATAAGTTATTTACCCCCACACAWGCTATCCTYAVCAAGATTTATCACATCATTCAATTTTAGAAGGGATACAACCCTAGTAGATAACTCTAGATTTAATGAGTAGAACCTCCTCATTGGTATTTGTAGGTGGTTTTTTTTACAAACACTCATATTTATGTGTGTGGATAGAAAGTACCTATCATACTTACACTCACTCGAGGAAATTGAAGTATCACTTATAAGGGAGAGTAAAATTTCAAATTCACATTTGCAATTGCAAGGTGGGTTTTCAGGCTTGGGTCCATAGGGTCTAATTTATGTTTACATGTGGCCCTCCTTTGTTGACAGGTTGATGGAGTTGTAAAGTATTCTATGATGAGTAGGGGGATGTGTTTGGGTGTCTTTATTCTTTTGATTCATAAAGTTTATAAAGAAACTCTTAAAATCAACCTTAAACAATAAAATACAATATGTCCATTCTACCCAAAAGCGATAACTTGATAATAAGGGAAGTTTGGGCAGATAATCTGGAGGAGGAGTTTCTTTTGATTCGGGAAATTGTGGATGATTTTCCATATATTTCCATGGATATTGATTTTCCTGGTACAGTGGTAAGACTTGTGGGCAATTTCAAGACTGCTTCAGAGTTTCTCTATTACGCTCTAAAGTATAATGTTGATATACTTAATATTATTCAATTGGGTCTAACTTTCTCAAACAAGGATGGGAAGTTGCCTCGTTGCGGTACCGATAAGTATTGCATATGGAAATTCAATTTCTGGGAATTCAATCCAGATAAAGATATACATGGCATTGATTCTGTTAAGCTTTTGGAGAATAGTAGTATTGATTTCAAGAAAAACAATGAGAAGGGAATCAATGCACACGTATTCGGTGGGCTGCTAAGGTCATCTGGCATGGTTCTAAATGACAATATGCACTGGTTCACCTTCCATGGCAGTTATGATTTCGGGTACATCATGAAACTTCTAATGTGCAGGCAGTTTCCTTTTACACCTGAAGGCTTCTTTAATTGCATAAAAATATATTTTCCCATTGTGTATGATATCAAGCACT
The DNA here is from genome assembly GCA_009831015.1 of Picea engelmannii. Lineage (NCBI taxonomy): Eukaryota > Viridiplantae > Streptophyta > Pinopsida > Pinales > Pinaceae > Picea > Picea engelmannii. Next base: position 127,287 of record ML802356.1, read on the forward strand.
TGATGACTTTCGGTAACGATCTCTACAGAGGATTGAATAATCTGGCTAAATCATTGAATGTGAAGAGAATTGGGGTGTGCCATCAAGATGGTTTTGACAGTCTGTTGACATCTTTTGTATATAGTAAATTGAGACACCGGTTTGACAATGGCTCCCTTAAGAAATATGTCGGTGTGTTATATGGTTTAGATACCGACAATGGAGAGAGTGTTCATTGAGGTTTTCAGATCATAGAGCAATGTCGTCGACTCTTTGTAACATTTAATATGTTTTGTTATATGGATTAGATATTGACAATGGCCAGAGTATTGATTCAGGTTTTCAGATCGCAGAGCAATGTCATGCACTCTATGTAACTTATAATATGTTGGATTTCGGAAGTTGGAATATTTTTATTTATTCATTTTAGTAATTGAAGGTTGAGCATTTGTTGCTTCTTAGTTAGATTGAGATAGCTATTGAATATGAGTAAATATAGACCTATTTATGTGTTGCACTATATTAATTTTACTTTTATATGCTCATGATGATGATATTTTTTTTATTTGTTTAACTATGCAAATTAAAATGTGGAATTTTGGTACATGGATTACATTTCAAAGCTAATGTTCTGGATGTATAATATATGTGAGGCATGATGTAAATAAACATACATTTTTTTATGCAATGTCAATAAAAATGTGTATTTTCATATTAAATTTGTGGTGTATCTCTCTAGATATGAGTATTGGTGAGCTAACCTATAGGTCAACCAGTTATGAAATACCCAAATTGTTGTAGTGTTGAGGTAATCTGGATGACATAGACATAAAGAAGATAGTGTGTACTACAATTTTACTAATAAATTCATATATTGCTATAATATGTGGTAAGTCTAGTTTTGACAGAATGCACAAATAAGTTGACTATAAGCTTACTATAAGTTTATATATTGTTTGATGACTAATAGTGAGGGTGGTTGAGAAGACATGGATAAGGGGATATGAAAACTTCATATAAGAGAAAGAAGAAGAATGTTGAGAGAGGACAGAGGTCGTCGAGAGATTAGATCATTAATGGAAGATATATTTTTGTGGCAATATTGTTGGATCATATGGGAACTGTTGTTCTTGGAGTGGCAAGTACTAAGGGCCAAGAGATTGAAATGTTTCTTTGAGATAGGAAGACAACTAGTTGGACTACATCACAACTGATCACCTTCAACAAACCAAAAAGGATATATTTTTTAGCATGTATTTGTTATGTTAATACTATTCAATTTAAAGAGTAAAATTTTGTTACATAAAATCTTTTAATGTATGTGTGTATGAATTATCAAATATTATTACTTAGCATCCCATGGAGAGGTGGTACACTCTCGTCTCTTTGTATATTTGTTTCAGAAAAGTATGCCACTTAACTTATTAATATATGGTCGGTCTAATAATTGTTATGCATATGACTTCTATAGTTTTCATTGATGTTGAGTGTCATGTATGTGTATGTGTTACATGCTACAGTTTATAGATTTATATCCTTGCAGAAACTTGAATTCTAATTCAAGGGAAGTTATTGTAGTGATGTATTATCTTGAACAAATTTTTGGTTGTAGTTAAGCCTTATTTTGAATGGAGAAGGCCTTGTAAAACTCTTATAGAAGTATGCATTACAATACATTAGCTATGCATTACAATAAATTCACTGAAATGAAATGAAGTTCATATTAATTCCCATCAATGACCAAAATAGGTCAATGGTATTTGGAAGAATTGTAAGCAGCAACAGCGAGTGCCTAGAGAAACTCCAAAAATAATTGATTAAAATATAACACTTAGATTAGAGATAGAGTAGACAATAAGAAAGAAATGATATATCTAGATATCCTTTCTATGATGACTTTACAATACATCTAGATATATGTATATGTATAATTTTATTTTTTCTCTTTTTAGAAGTTTAGATTCTCTCTATTGCCATAATTTTTTGTTATTTTTCATTTTACTACTAATGCACTCAAACTAGTTGATGTTTGTTTTTTAGATATTTGATCTAAGATGACACTCCGATTCACAATAGAAATTGTTTTATGGAAGTTAAACATAGGGAGGTGTAAGATGCCCCTTTAAAATTTAGTGTTTTTCTTCCATTCCATAACAATATGAATTTGAACCTATGATTCTTTTTTATCTTCACAGATCCAAAATCCAAAACTAATATTAAGTTACTTAGTTGATATAGTCCCTTTTAGTTCCTCTTGGATTTATTTGTACCTATAAGCTACAAGTTGGGATAATGTGACCTTATCCTCACTAAGTCCTCTATGAATTGGACCACACTCACTTGAACAATGGTGATCTAAGCCTCCATCATGTGTGTCGTCAAGTGACTAGATAAGTTATTTACCCCCACACAAGCTATCCTCACCAAGATTTATCACATAATTCAATTTTAGAAGGGATACAACCCTAGTAGATAACTCTAGATTTAATGAGTAGAACCTCCTCATTGGTATTTGTAGGTGGTTTTTTTTACAAACACTCATATTTATATGTGTGGATAGAAAGGACCTATCATACTTGCACTCACTCGAGGAAATTGAAGTATCACTTATAAGGGAGAGTAAAATTTCAAATTCACATTTGCAATTGAAAGGTTGGATTTCAGGCTTGGGTTCGTAGGGTCTAATTTATGTTTACATGTCGCCCTCCTTCGTTGACAGGTTGATGGAGTTGTAAAGTATTCTATGATGAGTAGGGGGATGTGTTTGGGTGTAATTATTCTTTGGATTCATAAAGTTTATGCCTCTTCATTAATTGTGTCAATGCACTGTTTTAGGGGTTGCTTTTATTTTGGGTTAAAATTCATTTCTTTAATAAAATGGGAGAAGTGTCAATTTGGTGGTCCTTAATTTATGTATGTCCCTAACGCAATGAAAAATAAATAAAAAACCATTCACCGGTTTTTTTCACTTGTGGTCTTGACGGTGGGGCTATTATAATAAACAAGAAAATATGTTGAATGAAGGTGTGAATCGATGATTTAATAAGAAGATATAAACAAAAGAAGAGTCCAAAGGAATAATTTGAAGTTTGAATATTAAAAATTGCAATGAGGGTGGAAGGGTGTAGCAAGGGAGGATTAAAGTCCTCTACAAGTTGGATCTTGAACAACAGGGAGTTGCAACTTCCTCAAGTTGGTACTTGAAAAAATAGGGGATTGTTGTCTCCTTGAGTTGGTACTCGAAATAGAGGATTTTTGTCTCCTTGAGTTGGTGCTAAAAACAGGGGAACGTTGTTTCCTTGAGTTGGTGCCCAAAAGAGGATATTGGTGTCTCCTACAAGTTTTAGCTTCTAAAAGAAAGGTTAACTTTATATAAATAGATACAAAAAACATTGATGGCGTTTCATGTTAAAATGATATGTATTATTCTTAAATATTGAAAAGGAAGAAATATTTATTCCCCCCGACCCACTCTTAGTATTAAACAATATTCCAAAATATAGGTCTCCTTCCCTGTTGAATTTCAATTATGCCTGGCTCCATGATGAGGATTATAAAAGATTATTTTTGTTTGCACAAATTCCCCTTGTGAAGGAAAATGGTGATCTAAGCCTCCATCATCTGTGTCATCAAGTGACTAGATAATTTATTTACCCCCACACAAGCTATCCTCACCAATATTTAACACATCATTCAATTTTAAAAGGGATCTACCCCTAGTAGATCACTCTAGATTTAATGAGTAGAACCTCCTCATTGATATTTTTAGGTAGAGTTTGTTACAAATGCTCATATTTGTGTGTGTGGATAGAAATTACCTATCATACTTGCACTCACTAAAGGAAATTGAAGTATCACTCATAAGGGAGAGTGAAATTTCAAATTCATATTTGCAATTGCAAGGTGGGTTTTCAGGCTTGGCTCATTCCCTCAAGTGTGATAACACATTGGTTGCAAAATCTGAACTAATTCCCACATGCTTCCCTCTTCATAAACCCCTATAAAGACTATAAAGACCCATTTCACCCTTCCATTGCGTGATATCGTCAAGTTACTATGTCAATATACTGAAGAAAAAGAAGCACCAAGTATTACAATTAAATTATATCACTCATTTTGAATTTTCTAAGTTCATGGAAGAACCAAATGCTACCAAAGTCTTATGAGTGAATTATACCCATAGGTTAGTGATGATATATGTCCAATATGATATATAAACAAATCATTAATACATTTGAACTTATAAAATGAATCAATAGAAATGTAATTTTCAATAATTCCTTTGAATTACAATCGGCATATGAAATGTTAAACGGATATGTGCAGAGCCAAAAAGGAATGTGAGTTACATTATTGTAACTTCTTTGACTCACATATATATATATATATATATATATATATATATATATATATATATATGAGAGTAGCGTCATTATTCCAGTTTTTTTAAAGTACATTTCATTGAGAGTATTTTAATCATGTAAATGATGTGTTGCAATAAACACCCTAACAAACCTCATTACAAAAAAAATATATAATAAATAAATAAATAATCCAAAAAATTGCAATATTATCTAACAAATTTGAAAAACAAATAATCTATAAAATTTAATGAGAAAATTAACATGGAACATTTGCATGCATCAACACACCACATATACCTAAAACAAATATTAGTAATATGTTTGTAATTCAATTGAAAGAATTTTTTTATTATATTACTTAAATCATACGTCAAAAATTTTGTCGAACATGGAAAAAGGGAATTTAAAATTGATAGAACAAGGAGTATATAAATCAGATGATTAAGTTTTTTTCTGACATTGGGGGTTCTTAAATGTTTATGTTCAAAGAATATTTTGACGTATAATTTTGTTAACATTATATTGATGGATCTTACTTTTTAATCTTGATATCCATTAAAAATGACCAAACAAACCATGGCACTCCCCTCTAGTTTCTATAATAAAATTTTAATAGAACAAGGAGTATATAAATCAAGTTATTATATCTTTTATTACATTGGGGTTTCTTTAAAGGAAATTTTTAAGTAATATTTGCATATATAATTTTCCATCGAAAATGATTAAATAAATCATGCTCCTCCTCTCTAGTTTCTATGCCAATCACATATGTGATAGGGATAGTTTGGATATTTCCCACCATTCTATTTCCCACTTATAATCTCAAAATTAAAGTAAATACACCCTATCCCATCCTCCTCTTAGAAACAAGACTCTCCTCCACTGAGAGCACAACTATGACTAGATACCTAATGTATAAGAACAAGTTAAACACCATGGAAGACAAGAGGATACCTAAAATTGCTTCAAAATCAAGTCATAACCACCATCAAGTCAAGCAAGGATGGCATAAAGATGTCCAGTCTTGGCTAAACCATTGGGGAATCATGGAAGAAACCATTTTGCAGAAAAATATACTATTAAAAAAAATGTCAAATCAAAATTTAAAGAGAAAATGTGGTGTGATAAAGAGTTAGAGGAAAAAATAAAATTAAGGTATTATAAAGATGTAATCATCCCTAATCTAGAATATCAAAATTATCTATCTATTTTGCCAAGTGTAAAGAAAACAATAAGCATTGCTAAGATAAGAACAAATTCTCACGAGCACCTAGTATGTTGGGAAAAATGAATTAACTATTTTTGTTATGAACACTTCTTTCTGAGTGTGAGGCAAGGAGACGTTACCGAAATTGAAGGACTATTTCTGAGGAAGAGGTTTGAGTTCACCCTCATGGATTCATGGTCAGTCTAGGGGGTCAACATGACAAGTAAATTGACTGTTATGTTCTAAGGTTGGGAGGAACTTGGTTTTTCTAGTTGTTGTTCGTCAGTTGTTCAAATATGTCTATCTACTCCTTCTTCAAATATGTCTATCTACTCCTTCTCTGTTCAAATGTTATTTGGAATTTTTGGGTGATAAAATTTCATCTATTTAAATATGAATGAATTGCTTTGTTTTTATTAAATTTGATGGAATGAAATGAAATGTAGGATAAACCCTTACAGTTTAACTGTAGCTGTTGAGAAAACCTTTCTATGTATCTTGGCTCGAATGGAATCGAGTTATGGAAATGTATTAGGAAATATATTTGTATTAAATATAATACTATATCATTACACTGTGCTAGAAATCACTACCATATCGGTGAATCATATACATCTCGTTATTCCATTTTGCAAGTGAACTTTAGACTGTGTAAACTCTATTTTGGAAGTAAATATGAGATTTAAAACATTTGCATGCCTATACGTACACACATATCTCTGTGGGTCATCCCTTAATTCTAGACGAATTGCTCTATCAATTTAACTACTATTGTAATGATTACATACAATTGGAAGTAACTATACACACACACACACACACATATATATATATAAGTATAAATGACTATACAAATTTGCATGACTCATTTTCAATGCCTATTGTATGCATACCAACACAGATTAAAACTATAATGGAAGGAGAACAATGTATCTAGTCATAAACAAATTTATCGAAATGAAATGATGGAAACTGAAGAGTCTATCTAGTCAAAAGCGAAGATCTGGAAAAGAAAAATAATATAATGTAAAATGAACAGTCTAACTAATCGCAAATGAAGTTATCGAAATGAAATATTAGAAGAAAAAAATCCCAATGAGTCGAAAGATAGAGATTTCTACCCATTCAAGAATTCCATGTATAACATAGATATCTTACCGAAAAATGGACTGATAGAGTTTCCATCTAAGCCGACTATACAACTATGAGTAATGGTATATCCCTATTCAATGCATCCCATTCATTTCTATTATACAGTAATAAGGTTTTGGTCCTTATGTCTTGTCGTTAAAATTGAATATAAAGAGTTAAAGAATCGGTTATCGTTATGAATGAACAATTTCACCCACTGATAACATTCTAGATTTAGAATCATATCAATCCTTAGAAACCTAGGGCACTCTCGTAAGAGTGATGAAATAAAACCTGCATACCTTTTCTGCATATGCGAGGGGACTAAATCCGTATTTTTGCATGGTCGAAGTCCGTACAAGGAAAACAAAAATTTATTATTAGTAATTATTCAACAGAACTAAAATGAATGTAACTTTCAATAGAATGATTTAAGACAGGAAATGTTTATACAAAGTTTCACTTAACTTGCGACTTGGAGACCCTGATGTATTTTCACTTTTGTGTTTTGGTTGAGAAGACGCCTCAGGCCGAAGGGGAGGGTGGTCGAGGAACTTCCTGATGGGTACCCTCGCAACAACAGGGTACCATCATTAGAATTGGTTACCAAATCATCTAAATCAAACTCTTTAGGAAATGAAATAAATAAACAACATTAACATTGAAGATATGAACTGCATGGGTTCGCGTGGTATGAGTAGGCTGAATGCATTTCTTAAACTATAAACACATAGTTAAATTCTATATGCCAAATATGTTTATTAAAGTCTAAACATGGATTGACTATCTGTGCTGAAGAGAATGCATTTCTCGAAGATTTAATACATAATTAATATTTGTGTCGAATATCGTGCTTCAAATGGTATTTTCCACACACAGACAATGATAATTATCAGAATGAACGACATTAAACCAAATTTAATCACAGACTCAAATGATTGCATGCTATAGGGTATTTCTTAACAAATTATTCGGTGCACAAAATCCACACATTATATTATGTACCGAATGGAAATACAATAATCTTTAAAAAAGACATTACAATTGTAAGAGTCAACTAGTGTCCAAATAAAACCTACATAATGGTGAACTCCCAAGCAAAGTGCAGTATAAAATGCAATACACAGTGTGGGTTTTACCCTACTAAATCAACTTCTATACTAGAACTCTCGCGTGGTCTCACAAAGGCTCAACACTAGGTAACAATGCATAAATATAAGGGAAACCTATAAAATAGAATGGAAGGACAACGAAAAACCCTATGAGTAAATGAAAATACGTTAACCCTGATAGCATGCCTGTGTAAGATCGTTGAATTTGGAAACAAGAAGGAGGAGTACCGAGAATGTTCAGAAAGGTTTCGGAACCAAACAATAGAGGAATATCCTTACCCGGTTCAGAGAGGGAGACCAGTGAACATTTCTGTATTCATTCTTGTTTTTGCCAGGAATAACCTGTCCACAACATATACACCAACTCGACCCTCCACTATCATCCTTTGAGAAGTTACGCAGAGTAATGAACCTGAATGGATGGAACAAAAATGTAACTAGACCCTTTCAGAAGGAAAACGAGGAAAAAATTAAGGAACCCGTACCTTGCCATGTGACGTTTGGGAGGTGGCCTACCCGCCACTAGACACGAAGGCCAGGCAATAGGCCTCAGAAGGGCCTCTACGTAGACCCCCATTAAAGTGACTGGATGGAGGATTCAATGTGACCCTAACAATCACACTCTCGTTTCTCCCGTCAAGTTAATGCAAAGGAGGACGATGACTCATAAATTTTCATTCGTAACTAGGAAGGGAAAGTTCTTGTCTCAATTATGTTAATGTTCGGTCAGATTTCATTATACTATTTGCAAAGGAGGGTGGATACCCTTGTACTCCAACGATATACGACCAACTCCTTCAATGTTAGATGGAACAGGAACTAAACTCGTTCGATCCTTCTTTCGGGCCAAACTAAGACTAAAATTTCTAAGTCACATTTATAGTAAGACTGTACCTTGTGTAGCACAATTATATGCATGCTGGGATCCTGTAATTCCATGTGACCTGATATATTTTTACACACATTAATACCATCACGACGAACGCATTTTCATAAGGACTTTGGGGAGATACCCTTTTGGAAACATTTGTATCCCAGAATTATAAGTTATGAAAGGCCTTAATGGCATAAATCGTGATACATATAAATATATGTAAGAACATATATAAAAGGATTCAATAATTGGAAGATTTTAAACCTATATAAAGGGATTTAATAATTAGAAGATATATATATATATATATATATATATATATATATATGCAATTTGAAACAAGTAAGGATGTTTTGGAATACTATTAATACTTCCCACTGATCATAAAAATGTCAAGGAATGCAAGAGACTAAGATTGGCAAGGCCATCCCTAGATATACTTATGATTACTATGTAACATAAGTGGCTTCAAGAATATAAACAAGGTAGGAAACTTAAGTCTGTGAGATTTGATTAGAGATGACATTTGTACTTGTAATTTGTTCTTACGTCTTTTGAAAATGTTGTTCACGAGGAAAGAGAATTAATGTTCCTAGCAATTTTTTTATTTCATTTTGGTAATTTTGGGGAACATTACATATGGTATCAGAGAAAAGGTTAAAACACTTGGACCTTGAGTAGGTCAAAATATTTACTTAGCACATATTTTTTCTGTTTATGTAAAATTAACAAAACAATTACAGATACAAAAATAAAACACTTTATTTGTGATGTAATCATGGCAAACTAGAATGAAGAATAAATTAGACTCATGGAGAATCCTGAGAAAAGGACTCTTGAAGATCAGAGGAATAATATTGACGAAATTTCACCGACTGAATTCTGGAAACTATGAGAAATCTCATTGTCAAACTGCAAGTTTTCAAAGGAGACAATGAGAAACTGAAAAAGGCACAATAGGAACAACAAGAAATAAATGAAGTTTTTCTATGAAGCATAGTGACAAATAAGAGCCCAAAGGATGATAACCAGGAAGAAGAGGTTAGTAAAAGGGCCTCCAATAATTCTGGTCCTAAAGTAGAAAAAGGGGACAGCTCGTTCGAAGGTACACCCTCAACTGAAGATAAAACAAAAACATGAAGAAAAAGGAAACAGGTAGACCGTCTTCAAGGAGAGTTTAGGAAAATAAAACCATCTAACTTTGACGGGGAATCCAGAATAGGGGAGGAAGATGAAGCATGGTTATTAGACATAAAGAAGTATTTCCAAATATAAAACTATTCCAACAATATGAAGGTTAGAATTGCCATCTATAATCTAAAAGGAAAGGGTAGCATATGGTGGCAAGACGTGAAGTTGGACAAGGGCCTAAACGAAAAATATATGGAATGGTAGGATTTCAAGAAATACTTTAAGAAATAGTACCTATCTCAATGTTACTATTAAAGAAAAAACAAATAATTTTATGAGCTACGAATCAGTCAAATGGCTATTTATGATATGATAAACAAATTCCTAGAATTACTAAGGTACGTGCCTTATATCCGGGAAGACAAAGTGAAAATCCAACAGTTTCTAAGATGTTTACCACAGTTCTATAAGAACATAGTCGAATTCGATAATCCCATGTCCTTGAGCGAATTTTTCAGGAAAGCCCAAATGTTTTACAACCAATACAAACAGTGGTTAGAATTTCCCAATGCATGGAAAGACAAGAAACAAGATCGAATGAATCAACGGAAGAAGGCGTATCAGCCTACCCCTTTTTGGAATGAAACAAAGAGTTTTCCAAGGAAATAATTTCACTCCAACAATCAGAACAACAAAGGAGGTGGTAAACCAGTTAATCTGGGAACAAAGAAGTTTAGGGACGGCCCCCGCGAACTGTTAAAATGCTAGGAATGGCCACTTTTGACTTCAGCATCCAGGACTACAACTCAAAACCTATAGGAAGCCTCTAGAGTGGGAGATGTGGGAAGAGGCTTACATCGGATCAATGTAGCCGTGGATGGCTGACAAGCTGACCACCAATCCACAATAGTGGAAATTGAAAGTAAAATTAACAATACTCGTATTTCTGTTTTAATTGATCTAGGAGTTGCGTTGAGTTACATCACTCCTGGTGTAGTGGATTCAAATAAACTTAAGAAAACAAGACATTCAAAATCTTGGCTAGTACAACTAGCAACATGAATGAAAAGAAAAGTATCTGATTTTATTTTTTATTGTGAGTTCACTTTAGGAGGAAAAAACACAAAGACACATCTCAACATTCTACTGTTAGGGTCTTATGACATAATTATCAGAATGTATTGGTTAGAAAGGCATAAAAAAGTGTCAGATTGTTATGAAAAATCACTCAAGTATAAAGACGAAAATGACACTGTTAGGACAGTTCAAGGTATACAAAAACCAATCTCAGTCAGACAGATTTCAACAATGCAATTTAAGAAATGGATGAGAAAGGGTTGTCAGATTTATGGCATCCAAGTAACAAATCTGTTGGAAGACAAAAATAAACCTAGATTGAAGGATTTTTTCATTTTGCATGATTTAAGAGATGAGTTTGTTGATGAGATACCTGAATTACCCCCAAGGAGAGAAATATAACTTTCTATCGACCTACTACCTGGTTCAACCGCTATATCTAAAGCACCGTACATAATGAGTTTACCGGAATTAACATAATTAAAAATTTATTTACAGGAATTATTGGACAAAGAATATATCAGACCGAGTGTTTCACCATGGGGAACACCAGTCCTTACCAAGTACCCCTTACCAAGGATCAATGATTTGTTCGATCAAGTGGGTGGGGAAAAGATTTTTTCTAAATTGGATTTAAGACACGGTTATCACCAGGTTAGAATAAAAGATGAGGACATAAGTAAAACAACATTCTGAAGGAGATATGGACATTATGAATTTGTTATTATACCATTTGGACTCACTAACGATGCAACCACATTTATGTGTTTAATGAACAATATTTTCAGTCAGTACTTGGACAAGTTTGTTTTGGTTTTTATTGACGATATCCTAGTGTATTCTAAAACCGAAGAAGAACACGAAGAGAAACTAAGGATAAATCTGCAAACTTTGAGAAAACACAAATTTTATGCCAAATTTGATAAGTGTGACTTATATCAGAAGAAAATACAATACCTAGGACATGTAATATCTAAGGAAGTTATTGCAGTCGATCCTGAGAAAATAAGATCCATCATGGAATGGTTGATTCCTAACGATGTAGAAGACATCCGTTCATTCATGGGAATCATCAAATATTACCGCAGAATTATAAAAGGGTTTTCCAAGACTGCATACCCTATCAAATCATTAAAAAAGAAGGGAACTAAGTTTAGCTGGTCACATAAATGTCACGAAAATTTTAATAAGTTAAAGGAATTGTTAATGACCACGCCCATTTCAAAAGTAGCATATCCAGACAAAGACTTCACAGTCTGTGTGGAGGCGAGTAAAGAAGGACTAGGTGGTTTCCTAAATCAATAGGGGCATGTTATTTGTTATGAGTCCCAAAAAATAAAGGAGCACAAATGAAGCTACGCCACTCACGACTTAGAGTTGGCCGTTGTAATACATGCCCCAAATATGTGGCGGCACTACATAATGGGTACGAAATTTCTTATATTGATGGATAAGAGCAATGTGAAATTTTTTTTTAGTCAACCAGACCTTAATGCAAGGCAAGCAAGATTGATGGCCTTCTTGAGCGAATTTGAATTTGAGGTAAGACCTATCAAGGGTAAGGAAAACAAGGTGGTTGATGCCTTAAGAAGAAGAGTTCATGGGCTTTTTGAAATAGACATTAGCAGGGAAGAAAGCAATCTTGAACAGAGGATAAAGTTTGCAGGTAATAACGAATGAGAATTACACTAAAATAGTGGCAGAATTACAAAATAATATAGAAAGTTCAGACAAAACAGATATGATTTTGGACATAAATGGTCTACTATTATTCAAAAACAGAATATATATACCAAATTTAGTGGAATTAAATTTTACGGTTTTGGATGAAGTACACAAGAAACCATATTTTAATTTGACTTTTTTTGGCTTTATCCCAAAGAAAAAATTCTTCCAATTTAATTTATAAGATTATAGCGTATAATCAATTGGATTATGGGCTGTATTGAATCTTCCTCCTTTGTTTTGTTTATTAATGGTGATTGTTTAATTTTCCTTAAGACTTTAAAAAACTAAAATTAAACAATAAAATATATACATATAAATATTAAAAAATTGAAAAAGTGATAGCATATACAAGATATTCAACAAGACAAGAGGAACAATACTTCATGTTGTTAAATAGTGAACTTTATCTTAGTTTTTAGAGTGTAAAATTTATGATTAATAATTTAAAATCATACAAAATGTTAAATTTTGAATATTGAATTTGGAGTTTGTTTCCAA
>ML802356.1:151438-162422 GCA_009831015.1 Picea engelmannii
CAAGGAGACGTTACCGAAATTGAAGGACTATTGTTGAGGAAGAGGTCTGAGTTCACCCTCATGGATTCATGGTCAGTCTAGGGGGTGAACATGACAAGTAAATTGACTGTTATGTTCTAAGGTTGGGAGGAACTTGGTTGTTCGAGTTGTTGTTCGTCAGTTGTTCAAATATGTCTATCTACTCCTTCTCTGTTCAAATGTTATTTGGAATTTTTGGCTGATAGAATTAGATCTATTTAAATATGAATGAATTGCTTTGTTTTTATTAAATTTGATGGAATGAAATGAAATGTAGGATAAACCCTTACAGTTTAACTGTAGCTATTGAGCAAACCTTTCTATGTATCTTGGCTGGAATGGAATTGAGTGATGGAAATGTATTAGGAAATATATCTGTACTAAATATAATACTATTTCATTACACTGTGCTAGAAATCACTACCATATCGGTGAATCATATACATCTGGTTATTTCGTTTTGCAATCGAAATTTAGACTGTGCGAACTCTATTTTGGAAGTAAATATGAGATTTAAAACATTTACATGCCTATACATACACACATATCTCTATGGGTCATCCCTTAATTCGGGACAAATTGCTCTATCAATTTAACTACTATTGTAATGATTACATCCAATTGGAAGTAACTATGTACACACACACACACACACACACACACACATATATATATATAACTATACAAATTTGCATGACTCATTTTCAATTCCTATTGTATGCATACCAACACATATTAAAACTATAATGGAAGGAGAACAATGTATCTAGTCATAAACAAATTTATGGAAATGAAATGATGGAAAGTGAAGAGTCTATCTAGTCAGAAACGAAGATCTGGAAAAGAAAAATAATATAATGTAAAATGAAAAGTCTAACTAATCGCAAATGAAGTTCTGGAAATGAAATATTAGAAGAACAAAAGCCCAATGAGTCAAAAGATAGAGATTTTGAACATCTACAATTTGTATGCACATACATTTTTTCGATAAGATTGAATAAAACAGTTGTATCAGCAAATAATAAAACCGTTCCAACTTCTTTATAAATATCAAGGTGAAACTATAAGGGAGTATAGAGTAGAATTTTCCAATACAAGAATACATATTGCTACCCATTCAAGAATTCCATGTATAACATAAATATCTTACTGAAAACAAAAATGGACTGATAGAGTTTCCATCTAAGCCGACTATACAACTATGAGTAATGGTATATGCCTATTTAGTGCATCCCATTCATTTCTATTATACAGTAATAAGTTTTTAATCCTTATGTCTTGTCGTTAAAACTGAATACATAGAGTTAAAGAATCGATTATCGTTATGAATGAACAAATTTCACCCACTGATAACATTCTAGATTTAGAATCATTTCAATCCTTAGAAACCTAGGGCACTCTCTTAAGAGTGACGAAATGAAAGCCGAATACCTTTTATGCATATGCAAGGGGACTAAATCCGGATTTTCGCATGGTCGAAGTCCCTACAAGGAAAACACAAATTTATTATTAGTAATTATTCAATAGAAGTAAAATGAGTGTAACTTTCAATAAAATGATTTAAGACAGGAAATGTTTATACAGAGTTTCACTTAACTTGCGACTTGGAGACCCTGATGCCTTTTCACTCTCATGTTTTGGTTGAGAAGACGCCTCAGGCCGAAGGGGAGGGTGGTCTAAGAACTTCCTGATGGGTGCCCTCGCAACAACAGGGTCCCATCATTAGAATTGGTTACCAAATCATCTAAATCAAACTCTCTAGGAAATGAAATAAATAAACAACATTAACATTGAAGATATGAACTGCATGGGTTCGCGTGGTATGAGTAGGTTGAATGCATTACTTAAACTATAAACACATAGTTAAATTCTATATGCCAAATATGTTTATTAAAGTCTAAACATGGATTGACTATCTGTGCTGAAGATAATGCATTGCTCGAAGATTTAATACATAACTAATATTTGTGTCGAATACCGTGCTTCAAATGGTATTTTCCACACACAGACAATGATAATTATCAGAATGAACGACATTAAACCAAATTTAGTCATAGTCTCAAATGATTGCATGCTACATGGTATTTCTTAACAAATTATTCGGTGCACAAAATCCACACATTATATTATATACCGAATGGAAATACAACAATATTTAAAAAAGACATTACAATTGTAAGAGTCAACTAGTGGCCTGATAAAACCTACATAATGGTGAACTCCCAAGCAAAGCGCAGTATAAAATGCAATACACAGTGTGGGTTTTACCCTACTAAATCAACTTCTATAGTAGAACTCTCGCGTGGTCTCACAAAGGCTCAACACTAGGTAACAATGCATAAATATAAGGGAAACCCATAAAAGAGAATGGAGGGACAACGAAAAACCCTATGAGTAAATGAAAATATGTTAACCATGATAGCATGCCTGTGTAAGATCGTTGAATTTGGAAACAAGAAGGAGGAGTACCGAGAATGTTTAGAAAGGTTTCAGAACCAAACAATAGAGGAATATCCTTACTCGGTTCAGAGAGGGAGACGAGTGAACATTTTAATATTCGTTATTGTTTTCGCCAGGAAGAACCTATCCACAACATATACACCAACTCGACCCTCCACTATCATCCTTTGAGAAGTTACGTAGAGTAATGAACTTGAATGGATGGAACAAAAACGTAATTAGACCCTTTCAGAAGCAAAACAAGGAAAAAATTAAGGAACCCGTACCTTGCCATGTGATGTTTGGGAGGTGGCCTACCCGCCACTAGACACGAAGGCCAAGCGATAGGCCTCACAAGGACCTCTACGTAGACCTCCATTAAAGTTATTGGACGAAGGATTCAATGTGACCCTAGCAATCACACTCTAGTTTCTCGCCTCGAGTTAATGCAAAGGAGGACGATGACACATAAATTTTCATTCATAACTAGGAATGGAAAGTTCTTGTCTCAATTATGTTAACGTTCGGTCAGATTTCGTTATACTATTTGCAAAGGAGGGTGGATACCCTTGTACTCCAACGATATACAACCAACTCCTTCAATGTTAGATGGAACAAGAACTAAACTCGTTCGATCCTTCTTTGGGGCCAAACTAAGACTAAAATTTCTAAGTCACATTTATAGTAAGAGTGTACCTTATGTAGCTCAATTATATGCATGATGGGATCCTGTAATTCCATGTGACCTCATATATTTTTACACACATTAATACCATCAGGACGAACGCGTTTTCATAAGGACTTTGGGGAGATACCCTTTTGGAAACATTTGTATCCCAGAATTATGAGTTATGAAAGGCCTTAGTAGCATAAATCGTGATACATATAAATATATGTAAGAACATATATAAAAGGATTTAATAATTGGAAGATTTTAAACCTATATAAAGGGATTTAATAATTATAATATATATATACATATAGATAGGTGTAGATGCATCTATATATATGCAATTTGAAACAAGTAAGGATGTTTTGGAATACTATTAATACTTCCCACTGATGATAAAAATGTCAAGGAATGCAAGAGGCTAATATTGGCAAGGCCATACCTAGATATACTTATGATTACTATGTAACATAAGTGGCTTCACGAATATAAACAAAGTAGGAAACTTAATTCTGTGAGATTTGATTAAAGATGACATTTGTACATGTAATTTATTCTTACGTCTTTTGAATATGTTGTTCGTGAGGAAAGATAATTAATGTTCCTAGCAATTTTTTTATTTTATTTTGGTAATTTTGAGGAACATTACATATGGTATCAGAGAAAAGGTTAAAACACTTGGACCTTGAGTAGGCCAAAATATTTACTTAGCACATATTTTTTCTGTTTATGTAAAACTAACAAAACAATTACACATACAAAAATAAAACACTTTATTTGTGATGTAATCATGGCAACCTAGAATAAAGAATAAATTGGACTCGAGGAGAATCCTGAGAAAAGGACTCTTGAAGATTAGAGGAAGAATAGTGACGAAATTTCACCGACCGAAGTTCTAGAAACTATGAGAAATCTCATTGTCGAATTACAAGTTTTCAAAGCAGACAATGAGAAACTGAAAAAGGCACAACATGAACAACAAGAAATAAATGAAGTTTTTCTATGAAGCATAGTGACAAATAAGATCCCAAATGATGATAACCAGGAAGAAGAGGTCAGTAAATGGGCCTCCAATAATTCTGGTCCTGAAGAAGAAAAACGGGACAGCTCGTTCGAAGGTACACCTTCAACTGAAGATAAAACAAAAACATGAAGAAAAAGGAAACATGTAGACCATCTTCAAGGAGAGTTTAGAAAAATAAAACCATCTAACTTTGATGGGGAATCCAGAATAGGGGAGGAAGATGAAGCATGGTTATTAGACATAAAGAAGTATGTAACATCCCGCTCTGGGGCACTGAGAAAACTTATTCTTTGAGGACACTTGATCGCAAGTGATCTAGACTTTTATGTTGTTAAACCATTTATACTTGATTATGATGCGATTGATTGACGACATGATCTTTTACTATTTGATGTAGACAGGTGCTATGGAATCAGTTTTATTGAGTGTGCAGGGTTTTGGACCTTGAGGATGCAGAGGTATCGGTGGCACCCCTTGGACTTCGGATTGAGTCAGGGAGTGTGCTATTTTGGTTGATCTATTTACTGTGATATTTCATTGATTTGATGATTTGATGTTGACATGTTCTGACACGATTGTTGATGATGCAGGCTGATGATAGCTTGCCGACCAGACTCACATATGGATTAAAGGGGCCACACATGATTTCTGGGGAGGTTGAGGGAGAGGGGTGGACAACAGCCCTACCACCGCCTACTAGCACTCCGACCATGGCTCGAACTGTAGGTTAACGATTACCTAGTTCGAGAGGATCCACGATGCCATGAGGGCAGACTGCGATAGTCGCTCACAATCATTCTAAGGGGCGCGCAATAAGGCAGGGGCCTTATTCCTTAGAACCCTTAGTCTCCCACAAGTTCACCTGGCGGAGTGTTGACTCTAGGGGTTATAGATGTCTACCAATCAGTCCAGTCGGCGAGTGGCACCCTTGGAGCACATGGTGCATCCTGAAGGGTACATCGCGCAAAAGAAACACACGAAGCGAGTGTTACCCTTGGAGCACGTGGTGCATCCTGAAGGGCACGTAGCACAAAAGAAACGAACGAGGCGAGTGACAACCTTGGAGCATGTAGTGCGTCCTGAAGGGAACGTCGCACTGATGATGAGGAAGAAATAAACCTAAACGTCCCTAAGACATTAACACCTTAAGAAATCCTTAAAAAACTCCCTTAACCAATTGTCGCCTAGCTCAGAATCTAAGTCCTAAGCCTAAGACTTTTCTAGGGTAAAAATTTTAGTGTAACCTTAAAGAAAAAGGCCCTAGCATAAAAATATAAATTCACACAAAAACCCACTTAAGTAATAGTTGTGTCTTCATAAAATTCTTGGGGTAAATGAAGAGAGTAAGGATTTAAATAAACCAAGGGATTTAAAAAAATTTGCAAGAAGAAATTAATTCCTAACTTGTGAAAGAACACAAGATATTAAATAAAAAGAAGAAGAAGAAGGGATTAATAAAAATAGGGAACTAAGTAATAAAGGAACCATAGACAATTAATAAGTAATAAAATTATTTAACGTGCAGGAGTATAAAAGTTATGAATTAAAAAAAAAAATGAAAAGATTAACTAGCGCATTTACTTTTTGGTTTTAAAAAAAATAAGGAGGGAATAATAAAAATAGGGAAATGAGTTTTTAATAAATTTAAAGAAAATAATTTGGAGAGCGTGGGGGATGAGTGACACTTGTAAGATAGCGAATTTTTAGAGGGTTTTCATTAAAACTTAAATTAAATGTGATTAGGGCAAGAGGGGGTCTCAAAAATCTATAAAAGAAAGGGGGATGGGGGGAAAAGAGGGGGTCATGAGTGTAAGGTTACGCTGCCGAATTTGGACTGGACTGATTGCTTGTGAGGAGTTGGGATTTTCTCAACTGGGATTAGAGTGGTAGCTTAGCCTTGGAGGTGAGCTGGGAAGCTAGGAATACCCTCTGGTTTGTGTGTGGCCCCTTTGCGGCTCGGGGGGCTAAGGGGGAAGCAGAGTACCCCTAGCGTTTGGTTGGGAGGTACCGGTGTAGTCTCTACGGTCGGCGAGCGGGAGCGGAAAGGAGTGCATGGACTTCATTCAAGGTGGGTGTCAAGGCAAAGGTACGCTCATTTATTTCATTAAGAATAATGCATTAGAAATTGTGTTGGGAACTGTATCAACGAGATAAGTAAAAGGGAAATTTTTGAGTTCCTGCTGTGATGGGGGTAATTGCGTTGTGAAATTTACTCTTGACTGTGCAAACACTTTTATTTATTCCTCGTTCTGGACTGTGTAAAAAAATAATTACTGTTTATAATTTTGGACTGTGTAAACCCCTTTTTAGCAATCGAAGATCTGGACTGTGTAAATGTTAAATTATTGTGCGGGACTCTGTAATTTTTCTTGTTTACTGTTCTGGAATTTATCATTGGACTGTGGGCATTTCGTTTGTGGGAATTTTGTTTTATAAAATTTATTGTCATTCGATTTATAAAATTACCGTCATTTTGTTTGCAATTTGTTGTCATTCACCCTTTTTAAAACTACTGTCATCTCGTTTCGTAAGTGACTGTCCATTCATTTGGGGCATCCCGTCTTCGATTACCGTGGGCAATCCATCCAGGAACCTTCAAATGAGAATTTTCTCCTGTTTGTTTCTGGGCTTTTCCTTTTTTTTATTTCCTTGATTCAATGTTATTGTTATGGAAATTTCTCGTTGGGGTTCATGAATACTGTAATATGGACCTGGGCAAATTCGTTTTCTGGCTTGCAGTGGGTTGCCCGCAACGGGCTCGGCGTTTAGATGGTTAGGTTGCTCTACGTTTTCATTTATGGTGAAATTTCACTACGTTTTTGGTCTTAATTTTCCCTGCGTCTTTGTAGTTACTTTCTCTGCATTTGGTGTTGCATTTTTGGGTCGGTTTCCGGTGCAATTTGGTGGAGGATCCACATACGTTTTCCAACAACCAATTTTTTGTTTCCTCTGTGCATCCTCGCATTTTTTGTTACCCAATTTGGCGATTTACACCCACGCATTTCAACCCTTTTAGAATCTGTGTTTTTGCTTTCACCGCTGCTTGTTGTGTGGTGACAGAATTACTGTTATCTTTTTCGTAAGGGTTTAGTTATTACACCTAGTATTGATGAATTAGGTAGTGATTAATTAAAGTTGTTGTAACACGTAAGGGTAGGGACTTTATTATTTTTAATTACAATGCTAACAGTTAAAGGTATCGGTACGGTTAGTGTTGGTCTGGCTGTTGTAATTTCAATTGTTTTTAATAAATAGAAAAAAAAGAGAACGTAAATTTCCTTGTTATTAAATTGAAATGCTATTGTAGCGTAGAAGGATGATATGGTTATAATTCAGGCAATATTGCTGTAAAAATTTATTATGATTGTCAACACATAAAAGGTATGGTTCCCTCTTTCTCAGTTTCATTTCTGACAATTTCTCATGAGCAAAAGGTCATTCTTATAGTTCTGGTAACTTGAAATTGCAGCATGTCGTTCCCAGTTGTCTATTTTTTTCAATTGATTCTTAAACCATTTTCACAACCTTGAGAGCCTTTATTTCTGGTTGCTTACTGAAAATTACATTTCCTTGTTGATATAAAATTTTCTATTTTCCAAATCTCGTGACTGTAAAACCTACATGGTAGCTTTTATCCTTTATAAGCATGAATTCGATTGCAATATGGGGATTGCTGTATTGTTCTACTTTTGAATTGCTAAAAGAATCTTGTATTAATAAGCCCTTGGATTGTTAAAAGAATCTTGTATTCATAAGCCTTCACATTGTTAAAAGAATCTTGTATTAATGATCCTTTGCATAAAATTTTAAAAGCATTACATCATGTTTTTCTTTAGCTTTGATTTTCATTTCTTACTCTGACCAAGAGTCCAACCCATCTATTCTCCGCAGCTCTATTTTTACAATATGCACACCCTTCTGTGAAAGATATATTCATTACAGTTTTGTACATGTACGGTATGAGAGAAGAGGTCAAACAGAGCCTCCCATAATGCATCTAACTTTATACCTAATGCATATCCCCTGACCAGATGCAAGTGTTGCTGGCTGCAAGGATGTTGGTATTCTCGCTACCTAGTTTACCACTCTACTGCATATATCAAAGCCTGCCATGAAGTTTGTAACTTCCATTGAAACCACAAGGGTTTATGAGGATTTGCAACCCATGGTGAACCCATCAGACCACACCACATCTAGACTTGTAAGGCTGCTATGGAACCCAAATCTCTGAAACTATTCCAACCACCTGA
Organism: Picea engelmannii; assembly: GCA_009831015.1. NCBI lineage: Eukaryota > Viridiplantae > Streptophyta > Pinopsida > Pinales > Pinaceae > Picea > Picea engelmannii. The sequence continues at coordinate 159,840 of ML802356.1, forward strand.
GTTGTACTTTATGGGTCACACTCACTTTACTTATGCTTTGTCTGCCCACCTTTGGTCCCTTTATCTACTAGATTGCCTATCCATTTCCAACCTTCTGACCTTGAACTGGTGTCATTTAAATGTTGAATGGGATTGATTCTTTATATCTTTACTTCTCAGTTATTTTTAGATGTATGCATGAGATGATATAATTTTTAGGTTAAGGACAATAATTGTTTTTGATGGATGATTTATACCTTTTAGTTGTCCGTAAGAATTTCCTCGTCCATTTATGGTACTAGAACAAAAGTGGGTATTATATGTAGGTGTTGAGGAATTCATATAAGAGAGAGTGATAGTACTAAATACAAAAGTGTAAATGCTAAAATGTGTAAGAATTTAGAAGGGATTGGATTATGTATTTTCTTATTCCTGCGCCATTAAATAAAGTTGACATCTTGATTGTATAAATTGCTTAGATTACTCATGCACATACATATTTATCATTCAATGATTTTGGATGGACCTTAGTCTTCTGCTCATTTGGAATGTAATGTAAGGAATGTTGTACTAGATGATTTTGATCCTATGATTCTTTTTCATCTTCACAGATCCAAAATCCAAACCTAATATTAAGTTACTTAGTTGATATAGTCCCTTTTAGTTCCTCCTGGATTTATTTGTACCTATAAGCTACAAGTTGGGATAATGTCACCTTATCCTCACTAAGTCCTCTATGAATTGGACCACACTCGTTTGAACAATGGTGATCTAAGCCTCCATAATGTGTGTCATCAAGTGACTAGATAAGTTATTTACCCCCACACAAGCTATCCTCACCAAGATTTATCACATCATTCAATTTTAGAAGGGATACAACCCTAGTAGATAACTCTAGATTTAATGAGTAGAACCTACTCATTGGTATTTGTAGGTGGTTTTTTTTACAAACACTCATATTTATGTGTGTGGATAGAAAATACCTATCATACTTGCACTCACTCGAGGAAATTGAAGTATCACTTATAAGGGAGAGTAAAATTTCAAATTCACATTTGCAATTGCAAGGTGGGTTTCGAGGCTTGGGTTCGTAGGGTCTAATTTATGTTTACATGTCGCCCTCCTTCGTTGACAGGTCGATGGAGTTGTAAATAATTCTATGATGAGTAGGGGGATGTGTTTGGGTGTATTTATTCTTTTGATTCATAAAGTTTATGCCTCTTCATTAATTGTGTGAATGCACTGTTTTAGGAGTTGCTTTTATTTTGGGTTAAAATTCGTTTCTTTAATAAAATGGGAGACGTGTCAATTTGGTGGTCCTTAATTTATGTATGTCCCTAACGCAATGAAAAATAAATAAAAAACCATTCACCGGTTTTTTTCGCTGGTGGTCTTGATGGCAGGGCCATTACAATAAACAAGAAAATATGTTGAATGAAGGTGTGAATCGATGATTTAATAAGAAGATATAAACAAAAGAAGAGTCCAAAGGAATAAATTGAAGTTTCAATATTAAAAATTGCAATGCGGGTGGAAGGGTGTAGCAAGGGAGGATTAAAGTCCTCTACAAGTTGGATATGGAACAACAGGGAGTTGCAACGTCCTCAAGTTTGTGCTTGAAAAAATAGGGGATTGTTGTCTCCTTTAGTTGGTACTCGAAATGGAGGATTGTTGTCTCCTTGAGTTGGTGCTAAAAACAGGGGAATGTTGTTTCCTTGAGGTGGTGCCCAAAAGAGGATATTGGTGTCTCCTACAAGTTTTAGCTTCTAAAAGAAAGGTGAACTTTATATAAATATATACAAAAAACATTGATGGTGTTTCATGTTAAAATGATATGTATTGTTCTTAAATATTGAAAAGGAAGAAATATTTATTCCCCCCCAACCCTTTTTTAGTATTAAACAAGATTCCAAAATATAGGTCTCCTTCCCCATTGAATTTCAATTATGCCTCGCTCCATGATGGGGATTATAAAAGATTAGTTTTGTTTGCACAAATTCCCCTTGTGAACGACAATGGTGATCTAAGCCTCCATCATCTGTGTCATCAAGTGACTAGATAAGTTATTTACCCCCACACAAGCTATCCTCACCAAGATTTAACACATCATTCAATGTTAAAAGGGATCTACCCCTAGTAGATCACTCTACATTTAATGAGTAGAACCTCCTCATTGGTATTTTTAGGTGGAGTTTGTTACAAACACTCATATTTGTGTGTGTGGATAGAAAGTAACTATCATACTTGCACTCACTCAAGGAAATTGAAGTATCACTCATAAGGGAGAGTGAAATCTCAAATTCACATTTGCAATTGCAAGGTGGGTTTTCAGGCTTGGCTCATTCCCTCAAGTGTGATAAGACGTTGGTTGCAAAATCTGAACTAATTCCCACATGCTTCCCTGTTCATAAACCCCTCTCCCTTACCTTCATTCCCTCAAGTGTTATAAGACTATAAAGGTCCATTTCACCCTTCCATTGCGTGATATCGTCAAGTTACTATGTCAATATAGTGAAGAAAAAGAAGCACCAAGTATTACAAGTAAATTATATCACTCATTTTGAATTTTCTAAGTTCATGGAAGAACCAAACGCTACCAAAGTC
>ML802356.1:240938-254172 GCA_009831015.1 Picea engelmannii
ATTTTTTTTAAAGTACATTTCATTGAGAGTATTTTAATCATGTAAATTATGTGTTGCAATAAACACCCTAACAAATCTCATTAAAAAATATATATATAATAAATAAATAAATAATCCAAAAAATTCCAATATTATCTAACAAATTTGAAAAACAAATCGTCTATAAAATTTAATGAGAAAATTAACACGGAACATTTGCATGCATCTGCACACCACATATACCTAAAACAAATATTAGTAATATGTTTGTAATTCAGTTGAAAGAATTTTTTTATTAAATTAGTTAAATCATACGTCAAAAAAAATTTCGAACATGGAAAAAGAGAATTTAAAATTGATAGAACAAGGAGTATATACATTGGGGTTTCTTAAAAGTTTATGTTCAAAGAATATTTTGACGTATAATTTTCCGAACATTATATTGATGGATCTTACTTTTTAATCTTGATATCCATTAAAAATGGCCAAACAAACCATGGCCCTCCCCTCTAGTTTCTGTAATAAAATTTTAATATAACAAGGAGTATATAAATCAAGTTATTATATCTTTTATTACATTGGGGTTTTTTTAAAAGAAATTTTTAAGTAATATTTGCATATATAATTTTCCATTGAAAATGACCAAATAAATCATGCTCTTCCCCTCTAGTTTCTATGCCAATCACATATGTGATAGGGATAGTTTGGATATTTCCCACGATTTTATTTCTCACCTATAATCTCAAAAATAAAGTAAATACGCCCTATCCCATCCTCCTCTTAGAAACAAGACTCTCCCCCACTCAGAGCACAACTATGACTAGATACCTAATGTATAAGAACAAGTTAAACATCATAGAAGACAAGAGGATACCTAAAATTGCTTTAAAATCAAGTCATAACCACCATCGACTCAAGTGAGGATGGCATAAAGATGTCCAGTCTTGGCTAAACTATTGGGGAATCATGGAAGAAACCATTTTGCAAAAAAATATACTATTAAAAAAAATGTCAAATCAAAATTTAAAGAGAAAATGTGGTGTGATAAAGAGTTTGAGGTAAAAATAAAATTAATGTATTATAAAGATGTAATCATCCCTAATCTAGAATATCAAAATTATCTATCTGTTTTGCCAAGTGTAAAGAAAACAATAAGCATTGCTAAGATAAGAACAAATTCTCAAGTGTAAATTAACTCTTTTTGTTATGAACACTTCTTTATGAGTGTGAGGCAAGGAGACGTTACCGAAATTGAAGGACTATTGCTGAGGAAGAGGTCTGAGTTCACCCTCATGGATTCATGGTCAGTCTAGGGGGTGAACATGACAAGTAAATTGACTTTTATGTTCTAAGGTTGGGAGGAACTTGGTTGTTCCAGTTGTTGTTCGTCAGTTGTTCAAATATGTCTATCTACTCCTTCTCTGTTCAAATGTTATTTGGAATTTTTGGCTGATAGAATTGCATCTGTTTAAATATGAATGAATTGCTTTGTTTTTATTAAATTTGATGGAATGAAATGAAATGTAGGATAAACCCTTACAGTTTAACTGTAGTTGTTGAGCAAACCTTTCTATGTATCTTGGCCGGAATGGAATCGAGTTATGGAAATGTATTAGGAAATATATCTTTATTAAATATAATTGTAACATCTCGCTCTGGCGCACTGAGAAAACTTATTATTTGAGGACACGTGCTCGCAAGTGATCTAGACTTTTCTGATGTTAAAACATTTATACTTGATTATGATGCGTTATGATAGATGACATGATTATTTACTATTTGGTGTAGACAGGTGCTATTGAATCAGTTGTATTGAGTGTGCAGGGTTTCGGAACTTGAGGATGTAGAGGCATCGGTGGAACCCCCTTGGACTCCAGATTGAGTGAGGGAGTGTGCTATTTAGGTTGATTTATTTACTGTGATATTTCATTGATCTGATGATATGATGTTGACATGTTCTAAAACGATTGTTGATGATGCAGGATGACTATAGCTTGCCGACCAGACTCACATATGGAGTAAAGTGGCCATACACGATTTCTAGAGAGGTTGAGGGAGAGGGGTGGACAACAGCCCTGCCACCGCCTACGAGCACTCCCGTTGTGGCTCAAACTGTAGGTTAACGATTACCTAGTTTGAGAGGATCCACGATGCCGTGAGGGAAGACTGCGACAGTCACTCACGATGATTCTAATGGGTACACAATAAGGCGGGGGCCTTATTCCTTAGATCCCTTAGTCTCCCACAAGTTCACGTGGTGGAGTGTCGACTCCAGGGGTTATAGATGTCCACCAATCAGTCCAGTTGGCGAGTGGCACCCTTGGAGCACGTGGTGCATCCTGAAGGGCACATCGCACAAAATAAACACAAGAAGCAAGTGGCACCCTTAGAGCACGTGGTGCATCCTAAAGGGCATGTCACGCAAAGGAAACGAACGAGGCAAGTGGCACCCTTGGAGCACGTGGTGTGTCCTGAAGGGCACATCGCATGGATGTGGATGAAGGAAACAAACCTAAATAGCCCTAATACAATAACGCCTTAAGAAATCCTTAGACAACTTCCCTAACCTAGTGTTGCCTAGTTCAAAATCTAGACCTAAGTAAAAAAAAAAAGAACTTCTCTAAGATAAAAATTTCGTTTAACCTTAAGGAAAAAGGCCCTAACTCTAACTCTAAAAAGAGCCTAACCCTAATTCTAAATGAGATAGCTCCAATGAATCTTGACCTAATCCCATACCCAAATATGATTATTAAAAGCAACTAACCCTAATAACCATTAAAATAATTAAGCAAACATCATTATGAGATTTTAGGCTACAGTTCACACCTCAATGCAGTGCAATGAGAATACAAATTTTAGAAGGTACTTGAGCTCTAGTTCTTGGATTTAGTAACGTTAACTTCATCCAACTATACAACCAATATATCAAATGGATACAAGATTTCATAATCTTTTTCAACCATTTAACTTTAATGAACTCATAACTTTTATTCAAATTGAAACATAACTTTTCTTAAAATATTAATATACATAAATTACACTTTTAGTTAACTCAAACTGAACCAATAGTAATAAAATTATTTAACGAGCGGGAGTGTAAAAAGTATGAATTTAAAAATAAAATGAAAAGATGCATTAGCGCATTTACTTTTTTTGGTTTTAAAGAAGGGATTAATAAAAAAAAAAAAAATAGGGAAACTAAGTAAAAAGGGAAACATAGACAATTAATAAGTTAAAGAAATTAATTGCGGAGAAACGTGGGGGATGAGTGACACTTGTAAGACAGAGATTTTTTTAGGGTTTTTCATTAAAACTTAAATTAAATATGATTTAGGGCAAGGGGGCTCAAGACTCCATAAAAGAAAGGGGTAAGGAGGGAAAAGGGGATGGGATTTTAGGTATCGTTATGCTGCCGAATTTGGAGGGGACTGATTGCTTGTGAGGAGTTGGGAATTTCTCAGCTGGTAATAGAGTGGTAGCTCAGCCTTGGAGGCGAGCTGGGAAGCTAGGTATACTATCTGAAGTATGTGTGGCCCCTGTACGGCTCGGGGGGCTAAGGGGGAAACAAAGTACCCCTAGCATTTGGTTGGGAGGTACCGGTGTAGTCTCTACGATCCGCGAGCGGGAGCGGCACGGAGCACCAACGGGATAGCTCGGAGCGCGGAAGTCATTGGAGGCAGGCGAGAAGGAAATGGTATGATCTTTAGTTGTAGGAGTAGAATGCATAATTATTTAATTCGGCAATTAATTTTTCTTGTGTTGTAAAAGCATTGACTCAGCGGTTGATCGCCGGAATAGTTTTTCTCTGCAAATTGTGTTGATTGCCGGAATAGTTTTCTCTGAAATTTTTGTTCGCACAACAATAATTATTGAACTCTGTATAAGCCTAAGCCCTTTGTTAAATGCCTAAAATCCTTTGGCTGGTGTTCTGTTTGGGGTTCTACCTTTTTGGGATTGAGACCTTCATGCCTCTGCGTACTCTTCGCTCTGTATCCTTCCTGGATGTAATAACTTCGCCTTGCAACTTTTTTAAAACTCGTTTCCTTCACCTCTGTCAATAATAGATAGATTGCGAACTGCTACAGTACGGGCATCCTTAGATAAAGAATTTCGAACCGATATCATTCCTACAGTAAATAGGTAAATTTCTGAACTGATACAGCATTGGCAATTCAGATAAGGAACTCGAACTGGTATGGTTCTGTCAATAATTACATAAACTGAGAACTAGTACAGTACTGGCATTTTAGATAAAGGAATTCAAACTAAATTTTTCTGGAAATAAATAGACAAATCGTGAACTGGTACGGAATTGGCATTTCTGGTGAAGGAATTTTGAACTGGTATTGGTCTGTCAGAAAATAGATGAATGTTCGAGCTGGTAGTATATTGCACGTCTCTTCTGCGTTTTCTTTTCATTTTTACCTTCAAACTGTCACTCCGCGGTTGGGGTAGTTTACCCAGCGTTCCCTTAGCATTTCAGATCGCCCTGCAACACCACGTTAATACTGTTAACCCTGCCAAGCGGTGTCAATTCGAACCCCTCTTTATAAACTTATTGTATTGTAATTGTTATTGCGCCAGCTCTGCTCACACGTATTTATGTTTTGAGATTTAATCGACCTATTGTGTATTGTTTTTGGGCCAGTGTATCGTTTCTTTTTATGCTGGGTGGGTTCATGCGTGTGAGGTGGCATTGTTCTGGAGGCATGCATGCCCATACCACCACAATCGCCTCCTTCTAAGTCGCCTTGATCAAAACCTGTATTTCCCAAACGTTCCTTATTGACAGCTGGTTCTGGGGACGGTCAGAACAACGAGACCGTCGTTGGGACAGTGTGGCCTCATTGAGGTGCAGACTGCTCATGAGACACGCATCTTGCTCTGGTTTAGGAGGGATTCCTGATATTTTTTTCCCTTATAATATCTCATTCTGTATCGTTAGTTTTTGGCCCTTGTATTCCGTTGCCCTCATTATGTTATTGCGTTGTATTCTGTCGTCGTAGTTACTGATTTTCTGTTGCTTTCATTAGATTGTAAATGAAGGGTTATTACTTTATCTACTTCTGTTATCATGGTTTAAGCCTTTATTTATTTGTGTTCATAGTTGTTTTTCCTTAAATTAATTAATCAAACAATCGATACTTTTTACCTTTCTTTGTACGTACATTGACTTTTTACTTTTCCTTGTGCGTACTTTGTATTATGTTATGTATATTCCATATATCTTGAAAATCTATCCATCAAATATAACTGAGTGTGCACAAGTCTTATCATTAAGATCATCCATTAAATTGATGTGGTTTTAACTTTAGAGGACACAACGGAGGTGTGGTTCTTTATTTCAACAAAGGTTCTTCCAAGGATATATTTACATAGATATTATTACAGAAGAAATTAGTTAAAGAATTGTTCTCATTTTATATAATGCAGTTGGTTTTAGTGTTATAAAAGAGAATTTCTGCTACCATCCAGTTTACAATATGTTCCCATTGAATTTAATTTTCATGGCCACCCTCGACTATTTGTTTCCAATGTTCGGTAATGAAAGGCCTTTATTTAGTTCAATTTACACTATTATGAAGCTCACTACAAACCGATTTACAATATGTATTTCCATTGATTTTAATTATTATGTTAAACATCGAGTTTTATTTGTTTACAATGTTGTGTAAGGAAAACCCATTCTTAGTTTAAATTACAATACTATTCTATTTATAAAAGTAAGTACATGGTTATTTATGGTTAGGATTTTTGTAGTTCTGTTTTTATTAATATCAACCAAAAGGTAAGGTCATCATTATTTTAAATTGCAATGATATTGCGACGGAGAAGGTGATGATATGGTTAGGTTATGGTGATGTTATGGTCTCTCCACTATGATTCAGTAACAGGGATTGCAATTAATTAATGTACATTATTTAAGACTCGGTTGGTAACTCGTCGCTTAATGAAAACCAATGGAGTAATTGGTCTATGATTAAGGTCATTGAGTCTCAGTAGTGGTTGGTCGATGTCAGAGCCCTTCTGACTTGTGTCTCCCATAGAGGTTGTGGTTGTCCTCGATTTTGTAGTACTTGGTTATCTTGCTTTGCGTGGTCTGCTTGTGTCGGGCGAGATGTAGACACCTCATTGTAGCCTAGTATATAAGTCTGTGTGTGATTATTTTTGTGTAAAGAATTATGTTCCATATCAAGAGTCTCGGGCCCTTTAAAGGCAGGGTTTCCACTCTTGCAAGACACATGACGGAGATTACTAGTTTCTACCTGAGAAGTCGGCCAGGAGCCTATCTGACCTTCTCTCTCTCCGGAGGAGAGAACTAAGATTAAACGCCCTGCTTTCCTGTGCAGAAATAGTAAAATCTACTACCATGGATTCTTCCTTCTATGTTCGTACTGTGCATAACCCCGTTGGGTCATTTATTGTTTGTAGTTACTTGTTGTGTGCCTTATGTCCTTGGTCATTTATTTCTTGCGGCTACTTGTGGTGCGCCTTATGTCCTTGGTCGTTTATTTCTTGCGGCTACTTGTGGTGCGCCTTGTCTTCTTGTGGTGATCATCGTGGTTGCGTCTTGTAGTCGTCAGGTGGCGACGTAGAGTCAAGTGTGTCTGTTCCTTTTTACATGAAGGCACACACCTTAAACAAAACAAAAAAATTGCACCTCTTATCAGATTTGTGGTCGTAACGAGGAGGGTGTTACATATGGTATCAGAGTCGGTTCGACCTATGACTTGGGATTCGCTACGGCTTTCGTTGTCACGATTGATTTTATTATACTGTTGCTGATCAATTTGATTGTGTGCATAAAGGAAATCATGGTTAGAGGATGCCGCAAAGGCCTCCACCCCTGATGGGTCTAACCCCCAGGGAGGTGAGCAAGTTCTCGGACAGGAACATATAGCAGTTGGCGATGTGGTTGGGATGTTGAGATCCTTTCAGCGCATGTCCAAGGTGCTGATCAGCCGATTGGACAGAGACGAGGCCAGGGTGCTGGCACCCGTTGAGGTTCCGTCGCATGCACCGGCTGTTACACGTAGCATTCCCCGTGAACTCGAGAAGGTTAAATTTACTGAGTCTTTGGTGCCCCGGATGGCACAACCACCGAGGCATGGTTGGAGAATATGGATATGTGATTCACACTTCACTATTATACCTTCAACATGTAGGTCCACATGGCAGTATTTCAACTGAAGGGGAGAGCTCTTCTATGGTGGAAGACGCTCATGCCACAACTGAACATGGTCATTGAAGATGTGTCATGGGAACTGTTCGAGGAACGGTTCCGAGAGAGGTACCTTTCAGAGGAATTCATTGAGCGTCATCTTAATGAGTTCAACGCTTTACGACAGGGAGGTCGTACGGTGCCCGAGTATGAGGCATGCTTTATGGAGCTACTCTGGTATGCTCTGCACCTTAACACTGAGAAGCTCAAGGTCAACCGGTTCGTGTTTCGCCTTAACGACAGCCTGCGTGCAAAGGTTAGGATCTTGATGCCTCAAACCTTGCGCGACATTGTGCAAAAGGCCCTCATAGAAGAAGAGGAGCTTATCATTGGGGGTTAGACCAGGACTCCATCGAGACCAGCAGGGCAGGGTTCCTCTCGTACACCGCAACTTCAGGCACAAGCGAGGCATACGTCGGGATATCGTGGCTTCCAGAGAGTATTCACTCTCACTAAACCCCGACGACTGTCGCCTCAGCAACGGACACCTTATCAGAGACCACAACACCAGCAGTAGCGTCGCCCGCAGTAGCTGCAGTTTAGGCCTGTTCAGCAGAACAGTTCAGGGTTCCAGGCCAGTGGGTCGTCGTCTTCTACTTCGGGTACGAGGACTACTGGGCCGAAGAAGGGGTGTTGGACGTGTGGGGAGCCACACTACCAGCACGAATGTCCTCTGGAGAGGACCAAAGCGTCCGGATCAGCTGAACCCACTACAGTGGGAGATATGGGCAAGGCCCATCAGATTCATGCGGCGGTGAATAACTGCCAGGCAGAGCACCAGTCGACTGTGCTCGAGATGACAGGTACTGTCACTGACCAGACCCTGAGTACTTTGATAGACCCAGGTGCTACTGATAGTTTCATTTCCGGTGCAACGCTAAAAAGGATTAAGGTAAAGGCAGTCGAACAAGACGAGTTTAGCTTCGTAGAGATGGCTTCAGGATCCAAACAGAAGATTGGAGGAAGGGTTACGGACTATGCCCTTAACCTGGGAGAGTTTGTCATGAGGGTCGACTTGTACGTCACGACCTTAGGATTTTATGACGTCGTGATCGGTATGGATTGGTTGGAATCGCATGAGGCGATACTCAACTGTAAGATGAAACGGTTGAGCTTGGTTGATGATGAAGGACAGAGACGTGTGATAGTAGGACGGAACCAGGGAGTATCCCTGAGGTTCGTCTCTTCCTTATAGTTGCGGAAGAGTATACTCAAGGGGTGCAAACATTATGCGATCCTTGTGCTAAACGAAAAGGGAGTAGTGGAAGGTCTAGAACACCTTCCGGTGGTGAAGGAGTTTGCAGACGTATTTCCAGAGGAGTTACCTGGGATGCCGCCGGAAAGGGAATTGGAGTTTACTATAGACTTGAAACCAGGGACCAAACCGATAGCAAGAACGCCTTATCGGATGTCGATCCTGAAGTTGCAAGAGTTTAAAATGCAACTGAAGGAGATGTTGGACCTGGGACTGATACGCCCTAGTGTGTCACCGTGGGGTGCACCAGTTTTTTTCATACGGAATAAGGACGGATCATGGAGGCTTTGCATTGACTACCGTTAACTGAACAAGGCTACGATCAAGAATCAGTATCCCTTACCAAGAATTGATGATCTGTTTGATCAAATGAAGGGTGTGACGGTGTTCTCCAAGATCGATTTGCGATCAGGGTATCACCAGTTACGGATCAAGGAGGATGACATCCCTAGGACCACCTTTAAGATGATATTTGGACATTACGAGTTTATTGTTTTTCCGTTTGGACTGACAAACTCCCCAGGGGTATTCATGAGTTTGATGAACGAGGTGTTCCGCAAGTACTTGGACAAGTTCATCCAAGTATTCATCGACGACATTTTGATCTACTCTCGGACGACGGAGGAGCATGAAGAGCACTTGCGCTTGGTACTACAATGTTTACGAGAACACAAATTGTATGGGAAGTTGTCCAAATTCTATTTTTATCAATCGAGGATTCACTACTTAGGGCATGTCATTTTCGGCGAAGGTATCACCATGGATCCAGCCAAGGTTGAGGCTATTATGGAATGGCCTGCATCGACGAATGTCATAGAAGTGCGTAGTTTTATGGGTTTAGCACGATACTATTGACGGTTTGTCGAGGGATTTTCGAAGATAGCAAATCCGATCACAGAATTGCAGAAGAAAAATAAGAAGTTTGTTTGGATTGAGAAATGCGCGGAATCATTCCGAAGGCTTAAAGAGTTGTTGACAACAACGTCGATACTAAAAGTCCCTGACATGGACGCAGACTTCCTAGTATGCACTGACGCATCCAAGGAAGGTTTAGGTGGAGTCTTCATGCAAGACGGATGAGTGATTCCTTACATTTCGTGGAAACTAAGAGGGCATGAGGAAAACTACGCGACGCAGGATTTGGAGTTATTAGCCATCTTATATGCCTTGAAGGTATGGAGACACTACCTTGTTGGATGAAAATTTGAATTAAGGACTGGTCATTGTGGACTACAACACATTTTTACGCAAAGCGACCTGAACGCGCGACAACGACGTTGGTCGGAATTGCTTAGTGAGTACGACTTTGAGATTACTTACATAAAGGGAACGATGAACCGAGTGGCTGATGATTTGAGTTGGAGACCACGCATATTTTTAGTGTTGCCTCTTCAGACAAACCTACGTGAGAAGATTCTCACTTTACAGCATGATGATGACTGGTACAAAGAAGTCGAGGATTTTATCGGACAAAATACAATGATGGTACCACGATATGAGGGATTTTATTTTGATAGCGATGGGTTATTGAGGTTTAGAGGTCGGATTTACGAACTGCCAAACGACGAGTTGAGGATGTTGATCCTGAGTGAGGCTCATAGAGGAGTTTACATGGCTCACCCGGGAGTCATGAAGATGAGGGCAGACCTGAAACCCTTATTCTTCTGGAAGGGAATGAAGGCTAAGATAGTCAACTATGTGGCCAGATGTCTAGAGTGTCAGCAGGTAAAGGATGAACATAAACATCCGACAGAATTACTCCAACCACATGCCATTCCGGAATCAAAATGGGAAGTTATTTCAATGGATTTTATTGATTGGATTGCCACTGACAGCAAGGAGACACGACTCGATTTTTGTAGTAGTAGACACTCTGGCGAAGAGTGCTCACTGTTTTCCTGTGTGTACGACGTATCAGACACTGGACATAGCGAGAGTTTTCATCAGTGAGATTGTGAGGCTGCATGGTGTGCCTAAGAACATTATATCTGATCGAGGATTGGTGTTTACTGGACGATTTTGGACGAGTTTTCAAGAGGCCTTGGGAACCCAACTCAATTTTAGTACTCCATATCACCCAGAGACTGATGGACAGACCGAAAAAATGAACCAAACCTTGGAATACATGTTGCGCATGTACGTGATGGACCAACAAAAGCATTGGGAGGAGTTCTTGCCTCTAGTAGAGTTCGCTTACAACAACAGTTACCAGAGCACCATTAAGATGGCACCTTTTGAGCTTCTTTTTGGCGACTGTGTCAGATGCCCTTGAGTTGGGATCGACTTGAGGATAGGGTCCTGGTAGGACCAAAAGCGATCGAACAAATGGAAGAACAAATGCAAACCATAAGACAAAGGATTAAGGAAGCACGGGATCGATAGAAGCGTTATGCCAATGCGCACCGAGTCGACCATAGTTGCAAGGTCGGCGATCGAGTCTTCTTGAGGGTTAAACCACATAAGAGTTAGATCAAGTTTGGAAAGGGAGCTAAGCTCTCTCCTAGGTTCGTGGGACCTTTCGAGATCGTGGAGAGAAAGGGACCCGTGGCCTATCGACTAGCCTTTCCTGATTCTTTGAGGCATATGCACGATGTGTTTCATGTATCTGTTCTGAGACATTATATTAGTGATCCTACACACGTGATTGACAAAAGTTTTTTGCAGGTATCGGACGAGGGAGCGCTCATGGCTGAGCCGGTCCGCATCTTAGATCATCGCGTTCAACAGTTACGACATCGAACGGTAGATTAGGTCAAGGTCCAGTGGGACAGTTATAGTCTGCACTCGACGACCTCGGAGGATGCATATGATATGCGTCAGCAGTTTCCATTTTTGTTTGATAGATAGACTTATGATACTGTGATACTTTTATTTCAGCATTTATAATGAGAAACTTCAGGACGAAGTTTAGACCAAGAGGGGGTGTATGTATCATCCCGCTCTGGCGCACTGAGAAAGTTATTATTTGAGGACACGTGCTCACAAGTGATCTGGACTTTTCTGATGTTAAAACATTTATACTTGATTATGATGCGTTACGATAGACGACATGATGATTTACTATTTGATGTAGACAGGTGCTATTGACTCAGTTGTATTGAGTGTGCAGGGTTTCGGACCTTGAGGATGAAGAGGCATCGGTGGAACCCCCTTGGACTCCGGATTGAGTCAGGGAGTGTGCTATTTGGGTTGATTTATTTACTGTGATATTTCTTTAATTTGATGATATGATGTTGACATGTTCTGACACGATTGTTGATGATGTAGGATGACGATAGCTTGCCGACCAGACTCACATATGGAGTAAAGGGGCCACACACGATTTCCAGAGAGGTTGAGGGAGAGGGGTGGACAACATCCCTGCCACCGCCTACTAGCACTCCCGCCGTGGCTCGAATTGTAGGTTAACGATTACCTAGTTCGAGAGGATCCACGATGCCGTGAGGGCAGACTGCGACACTCGCTCACGATGAGTCTAAGGGGCGTGCAATAAGGCGGGGGCCTTATTCCTTAGAGCCCTTAGTCTCCCACAAGTTCACCTAGCGGAGTGTTGACTCCAGGGGTTATAGATGTCTACCAATTAGTCGAGTTGGCAAGTGGCACCCTTGGAGCACATGGTGCATCCTGAAGGGCACGTCGCACAAAAGAAACACAAGAAGCGAGTGGCACCCTTGGAGCACGTGGTGCATCCTGAAGGGCACGTTGCGCAAAGGAAAAGAACGAGGAGAGTGGCACCCTTGGAGCACATGGTGCATCCTGAAGGGCACGTCGCATGGATGTGGATGAAGGAAACAAACCTAAATATCCCTAAGACAATAATTCTTTAAGAAATCCTTAAACAACTTGCCTAACCTAGTGTCGCCATGTTCAAAATCTAAACCTATGTCAAAAAAAAAAAAAACTTCTCTAAGATAAAAATTTCGTTTAACCTTAAGGAAAAAGGCCCTAACTCTAACTCTAAAAAGAGCCTAACCCTAATTCTAAATGAGATAGCTCCAATGAATCTTGACCTAATCCTATACCCAAATATGATTATTAAAAGCAATTAACCCTAATAACCATTAAAATAATTAAGCAAACATCATTATGAGATTTTAGGCTAGAGTTCACACCTCAATACAGTGCAATGAGAATACAAATTTTAGAACGTACTTGAGCTCTAGTTCTTGGATTTATTAACGTTAACTTTATCCAACTATACAACCAATATATTAAACAGATACAAGATTTCATAATCTTTTTCAACCATTTAACTTTAATGAACTCATAACTTTTATTCAAATTAAAACATAACTTTTCTTAAAATATTAATATACATAAATTACACTTTTAGTTAACTCAAACTGAACCAATAGTAAGAAAATTATTTAACGAGCGGGAGTGTAAACAGTATGAATTTAAAAATAAAATGAAAAGATGCATTAGCAGATTTACTTTTTTTGGTTTTAAAGAAGGGATTAATAAAAATAAATAAATAGGGAAACTAAGTAAAAAGGGAAACATAGACAATTAATAAGTTAAAGAAATTAATTGTGGAGAAACATGGGGGATGAGTGACACTTGTAAGACAGAGAATTTTTTAGGGTTTTTCATTAAAAATTAAATTAAATATGATTTAGGGCAAGAGGGCTCAAGACTCCATAAAACAAAGGGGGAAGGAGGGAAAAGGGGATGGGCTTTTAGGTATCGTTATGCTGTCAAATTTGGAGGGGACTGATTGCTTGTGAGGAGTTGGGAATTTCTCAGCTGGTAATAGAGTGGTAGCTCAGCCTTGGAGG
>ML802357.1:0-16523 GCA_009831015.1 Picea engelmannii
TATCCATATATGGGGATCTTGCTAGTAACCTTACCTCTGTGAGAGGTGGTGCTTTCAAGGTTTCGGGCTTTGTTACCATGCCCATACAGTGGACCTAACCTACGATTTTTCGCTTGTGCATCGGTTATATAGTGGTTTCTTAGTTGCTTGACTTAGGTACCACATAGGTTTACTTGCAGGGGATATTCTGCAGGTACCCTGGGTTAGATAAGGGTCATAAAACACACAACCTTTATGGAGGATAAACTCTTTGGGGGGATCTGGCCGACTACTTGTTAAGCCCACGAGGGCCCTTATAACTAATTCTGATACCTCCAATATTTAGCATAGGATTCTTAGGTCCCTTATGGGTGAGGCATACCTACTTTAGAGATAGATGCCCCCTTCAACCACTTTATCCTGTTTGTGTGCATATTGGCCTTTTAATTATTTTTGGTGTGCTTTTTGATTATTAGTAGACCTTTGAGATTTTATACCATGCCTTGAGTTGTCATTATCATGGATAGTGGAGTTCCTTTGGCTCCCTCCTTTACCGCTACCTACCACATGACATTTACTCATTTCATGGGGATGAATCTGTCTTCTTTTCATAATGGTATGCATAATTATGATACTTAGTCCATGCCTTGGGTCTCTAATCATTTTCCTATTGATATGCCAAACATGACTTCACCCTTTCCATCCTCTCCCTTTCCTGCTTATATGAATCCTATTTTTTGATCTGGGGGCATGATGACTCCGATGTCCACATATTCATTTGATAAGATTCATATCCCTCAACCAACTCTCACTTTGGGAGGTTGGAATCTCCCCCTTTATGGATCCAATACTAGCCATGATTTTTTAGGAGCCAGTGCTCAAATGGGTGGTTATTATACTTATTAAACCCCATCTATATATCCTTCATCCTCTATTCCAATTCCTACAAACACTTTTCCCATGGTGGGTCCCCATATGTCCTCTGGTATTTCAGATAGAGGGAATTAGTTTTACGATACAGGCTAACCTCTTCACAGAACTTCTTCACATGGGGGAAAAATATATCCTCACTTAACTAATCCTTATCATGCTTTTGTCTCTTCACAGGCATACTATTTAGTGATTATGCCTGTACAATCTATATAGATCAATTAGGCGGAGGATACTACCTTTCCAGACAAGGACAAGGTGTAAACAAGGACCCTTCCTGGCCTGCAATGTCTCCAAACCAGTCTTTCCTGGGACCTTGGTCTCAAATTCCACAACTCACCACCGCCACTATTCCAGTCACTACAAGTCATACTGGAATTCCATCACCAACCTTTGCTAGTCATGTTGGGGATTAGTCTACAACCTTTGCATGCCATGTTAAAGACCAGCAACCAATCGCTACATGTCATGATGGGGCCATCACTCTAGTCGCCATGAGTCATCCTAACATCGCATATCCATCCTCTGCTAGTCATGCTGAAAGAATGAAACAACCATTGTCAATGATGCTAGGGACATTCATATAATTGAGAAGCCTAGACGTGTAAAATGTAAGCCCAAGTTCATTTGTAGGTTTTTTGAAGGAGATCACCTTACTTGTTTGTGTCCTTCTACTGCTAAGATACTAGAAGCATGGTCCTAACCTAGGGGCCCTTCTGGTTCTGAGTCATATTTGGTTTCCCTACACTTTGTTTCTCCTTTGATTGACACGACAATCATGCCGATGTAACCATCACCTGACCACACTCCTAGTTTTTAGGGTGATGCATCTCCTGACCCTGTTGTCTCACATCCTATTCAACCAACGGTTGATGAAGTGGCTATACTGATGCAATATCCGATCAATCCAAATATTCTTTTGGAGGGTGAGGCATCTTTCAACCATGTCATTAGAATTTCTAGTACTACACCTTCTGAACAAGAGAGAGTTTTACTCTCCCCGGGTACTCTCTCTCCAAGTCTTGGAGAGGTTCCCTTTGACTGGGATGGTATTGTGGGGTACAACTCCTCCTATACCTTTTCAAGTAAGAAACATTATATAATATATCATGGATAAGGTAACCTCCACTAGCAGTTTTACCTCCTCGACTTGGAGAGATTTGGGTTTTCCCAAGATTGTGTTAGCCATTAGTAAGTTCTTGACCTTTCACAAAAATCTTGCATGAAATCCTTAGCCTCCCCCATGAAATGCTGCCTAGAAATCCCCCAACGAGTCTAAGTTAATCTATTTTCTGACTGGTCTAAAAAGCGAAAAGATTACCAAGTGAATTTTTCTCTTTCACACTCGTTAATTGGATTTGAAAGATCGTGAGTCTTGGTTAATCTCTTTTCTGACTCATTTTCAAAAATAGAAAAGATTTCCGAGTGAAATTGTCTCTTTGAGACTCATAAATTGGATTTGAAAGGATGTATATTAGGTGAAAGTTTATACCTTTTTCAAACCAATTAGACTAAGATTACGAAAAAGGACATTTTTTGGCGTTAAGTTGTAATTGCGTCTCATGTCCTTGCTTGCAGTATTGAGCCTATTTATGGTTCTCTCTTTTGCATTATAAGTCATTCACCTTAGAAATTTTCATTATCAACCAAGTAGAGCCTCATTTATATCCTTTGCATATTGACACCCTATACCTAGGAGGAAACATTCCCCCGAGTGTCCAACTCCCGCATGCACCTTCTTGCATTGAGCATAGGTATGTTCCACTACTCAAACTAGTTTTTCTTACTTGCAACACTCGTTTCTTCCTTTGTATCATACTATTCATTTGACTATGAGAAACCAAAAAAGGATGGGCAAGAAGGGAGTATTATCTTATATTGGTAGCAGTCGTGTCGTCTTTGAACAGAGCACAAAAATTTTGAGTCCACTTGTCATCAAAAATTTTTGTTTAGCATGACCTTAGGAAGCTGAGCTCATTACAAAGATTTTACTCCCCCTGACTAGTTACTCTTCTATTCCCTATGGAGATTTTGATCGATGCCTCATGCATCTCAAAGTTTCATAATTGATTCTATGCTTCCAAAGTCTTTCATATGTCTCATGCTCTTGTTCAAAGGATGTCTATCAATCTATGTCGGCCACTCCTCATAACTCTTTACCTTACATGTTGTACATACCCTAAGAGTGTCTCAGAATCACATGAAGTTGTAGTCCTATTGCACACCCTGGTCCTAATTTCCTCATTGGTACGTAACCTTGAACCCAGAAGTCGACATTTCATCATTGGTCGATGACTGGGTGGTTTCCCTTATGTTTGATGGAAATACATCTATTCACACATTAGGATTTGTGTAGTGTCTTGGATTCCATTATCCCTATTGGTGTTTTCCTCTCCTTTGTCATCCATTTTACTCATTGGATGTTATTCATAGGGGCATTTTCATGTACCGCTTGCATATGGAACACATGAAATATGCACAGGTTCATTGGTTCATGTTCTTCATCTGATTTCCTCCAAATCATCAAGATCCTACGTTGTACCTCATGTTGAATGATGAGAGATTCCCTAATGCTCTCCTTTCAGTGGGTCTCCTTCCATCTACTTCAACTCATCTATTCTGGAGACAAGACCTAGAGTCCTATGAGTACCTAGAGGCTTGCAGTCATTAGTGATAGGTTCTCTCGCCATCTAAAGTTGGGAATACATCAATGTTTCCTGATCGATGGATTCTGTTATCACATGAAGTTGTTGAGGGCCACAACAAGTTTTCCAAATATTTTTCTTACATAAGAAACAACCATAAGCAAAAGCGCAAAATTCAGAGCAGTTTATTTTGGGCTAAAATATAAGTAGCTGTCAGGTTCAATTTTCAACGGTGGAGATCCCAGGAGTAGTTCAGATCAATGGCTCATGTGTATTCGACATGTCAAAATTACGCAAGGATTAGTGACTAGACAGAAGTCTCGAAGTCTCGAAGTAAATATTATCCATTGAAGGCTGAGGACACACATCGACAGATCTCTCAGTTTGGGAATTTGGCACTTCAAAGGATTTCACGAGAAAGAAAGAAAGGAATATCACCCGAAGGCTCGAAGCCCAAACTCCCAAAGTAGATGTGAACTGTTGGTCTCAAATCAACAATAGTCATCGATCTTTGTAGTAGTATCACCTGAAATCCCAAACTCTCGAAGTAAATCTCAGTCGTCCAAAACAAAGGGACATGTGGAGTGAGATCTCTCACTTCATAGATACGACACTCTAGAGGATTATAGGATCTATGCATTGAATATTCCCGAAGAGACAAAGCTCGAAATCCAAAAATAATTGTGGACCGTTGATCTTAGCAGTAGTATCACCATAAGCCCCGAAGTCCTAAAAGTACCGAAGTAAATCTCGGTTGTCCAAAACAAGAGGTCATGTGGAGGTAGATCTCACACTTCATAGGATTACACAAACAAGAAGAATAAAAAGGCTCGAAGCTTGAACTCCCGAAGTGAATCTCGGTCGTCCAAATAAAGAGGCAACACATCACCAGATCTCACACTTTAGGAATTCGGCAATTCGGAGAAGTGCACGAACAAGTAGGAGAAAACTCCCGAAGATTGAACTCTCAAAGTGAATCTTGGTCATCCAAATCAAGAGGCCATGCGTCACCAAATCTCTCACTTCAAGAATTCGACACTTTGAAGGATTTCATGATCAAGTAGAAGAAAAGGGCCTGAATCCCGAACTCTCGAAGTACATGAGAGTCATTGATCTTTGCAGCAAGAAGCAGGGTCCATCCAAGAGTGGCACATGGCTGCCAAAGCGGGGCTCTCTGAGATCGTAGATCATGACCAGATCGATGACCATGCTTCATTGTGGGGAAAAACATGCTCGAATGATAAAATTCTTGAGCATTCCCACAATTGAAACCATGGTATAACGAAAGAGATATGTGGCAGAAGGTGGTGAATTGCGGGATGAAAAGAGGTGTGGATCCAAACCACCTTTGACAGCTCCACAATCATGTTCTTATATAATGTCAAATCTGACAGTAGCATGTGGGCATCTCCTAGGCATTAAGACACACTTTGATCCTGAGGGGGATTTAGTTTATGGAAAGGGATTGGTAGATGAAACCTCAGCTCAATCCATAAATATAAGGCATGGAAGCTATGGCCAATGAGACAAAGTTTTCAGCCCAAGATACCACGAGGGATGGTTTCTTCTTGCAAACCCATACTAATCTAAGCTTGCATATGACAGGAGAACACACGCATAGTCTGACAGAAGGATGCGCAGATGAAATCTTTGAATGAGATGGCTAGGTCACACTCTTGGAAGTTGTGAACTGATCTGATTATAAATAGATCAGTTTAATATTTTGTATGGGGGGGTGTTTTCAAAGATTGGAGAGCCGAGAGAGTTTTAGGAGCAAGGCTCTGTACTTTAGTTTGTAAGCCAGAGGGTTTGGATTGTAAGTATTATGTTATTGAATATTCCTTTGAGTTGTTTTTATCATACTTTATTCTTAGTTTACATAATGTTTTATTTTTCCTATCTGGATGTAATTTGTCTGATCTCTGGATTTCTGAGGCGGTAGAGGATCTTTTGTCATCATGCCCATATTTCATGGTTCATCAAACATTTTATGTCTTTCTCGTCTAGATGTAATCTCTTTGATCTATGGATTCCTGAGGTGGTAGAGGATCTGTTGTCATATTTCCCATGTTTCATCATTGATCACTCAGATGTTTTTGTTTTTCTTCTTGTCTAGTTGTAGCATCTTTTATCTACGGATTCCTGAGGTGGTGGAGGATCTACTCTCATCTTGCCCATGTTTCATCGTTTATCACTCAAAAACATTCTATCCTCTTTCTCCTCATCATGAGATAAATCCTTTTGTCAGATAGGTAGTTTAAATTCCTTCATTATTCATGATACTTATGACTCCATATCCCAACGGTCCCAACTGATCTGCAGTTACCTATGTTATCTTTTCCTCTCTCCGCAGCCTTACTGATCCACCTACTCAAACCACTTTAATTTGTTTTACTTTTGATGGGTACTGGGCTTATCCTCTAGCAGTCTGAGGGTGATTATCAATGCTAACAGATTCTTCAAGTGTTTGACCCCAACTCCTTTATTCACACTTGTAAGAATGTACTCAGTGCCCTAATACCTACTTTCATCATCGATACATTGTCTTGGGTTTGTTAATGGTATACCTCAATGACCGGTAATCAAACGAAGTCTCATTGTGTTCAACCTCAACTCCTTTATTCACATGATGTAGACTTACACCTTTGGTGGATTGTGTAGAATACTTGAAGACATCAGTTTATAGTCATAGATTTCCTAAGTTGTTACTACCTTTCATTGGACCAATACCTATGTGACATGAACAATCATGGGAGATCAGATGGGATATCTTCATATTGATTTTGAGACTCATTTTACTAGGCCTTGTTCATGACTATGATATCCTTTGGCATGTAGCCACCTTTGTATTTTCTATTCATGGCCATGGACATCTGTTTGGTATATTTTCACATGGATTTGTAGTGTGATTCAAATTGTCAGTCTTATGTGCAAAGTTAATACATATTGTAATGAGAAACTACTTCTTCCAGCTGGGTCCCCATTACTCCACTTCTGGGTCTTCTAATTTATTTCAGCCATCGCAGATACTCCTCTGACCTCACACATTAGGGGGGCATCTGTTATAGAAATGATTTCTTCACCCTATGAAAACTTTCACAAAAGGCCCTTTTCCATTTCCCTATGAAGACTTGAATTCCCTTTTTCCAAATCTAGGAGCTAAGAACATTATTTTTCCACATATATGCACCCTAACTATAGTACAACATGTGTTTACATAGGTTTCACCACTACATCCCGCATACATCAGGATTTGTGCCCAAAATTAAAAAATGGTGTCGAGTTTCCATGTCACATCATGAGATCCATGATCCTTGACCTTCCATATACTGGAAATATTCTGATTCAACCCTTTAGTTCCACTTGAAGGCTACAAATAGGCCAAATTCGATCTATGGAAAAGAAGAGAAGAATTCAACTTTGAGAGAAAAGTTACTCTGGAGAAATTATTCACTTCATATTGAGTCTGCATCCCTTTATCCTTTTAATTCTGAACACATTCTTCAACCCATGAGCTCTTCCCTACTTGATTGAGAACCTCATTGTCTCTCTTATATGAGCTTTCTTTTTATGGAGGATTAAAGTGGTGGAGGCTCAGTTGGAAGGGACTTAGTTTCTCAGTTTTGAACTGTGTCGACACGGAAGTTTGTAATTCATTCACTTCTGTTGATTACATTTTAATATAAATACTCTTTTCTTGTCCATTTAATATCTTGCAAATATATGAATTGTTATTCGATGGGCATATTTGTTATGAATGTTGATGGATTATTCTATTGAATGTGCTAACATTGTATATTATCACCATATGCCTGTGTTTCTTGGTTGTTGAGGACAACTTGCAGGTGTACTTCTTTGATTCAAGTGGTCAACGACGGACTTCATCGAACATCTGGATGAGGGAGGCCTTTTATCTTGTCTTTCTAGCATATTTGTTTATATAGCATACCTGATATTAGAGTTGATTTCTGCAGTCATTTCCATCTATTGTGGTTTACCCCTAGCCATAGAGAGTTTTTCGTCGTAACACTAGTCTAAAAGGGGATAGCTCTTTCGGCTTGGGGACATCAGAACTTATGATTCCACAACCCTTGAAAATAGTCAATGGCCGAAATCACAAATTTATAAGGGTCATCGATATGGGGATCTAGTGTGGATCCCTCTCATCTATTAGATAGGACTTAGGAAGGGAAGTGTTAATTGCTTCGACAAAGTCCTAATTCGGGAGAATAGGAGTGATCTAATTCCAAAAAATATCGAATGTCGAAGTCGTGGAGTAAACCGGGACCATGTAAAATGGAGGGATGCATGTCCACATATCAATAGTTATCTGGAGGTCCTAGTATTCGAAGGTATAGGGATGCGCAAGTTTCCCCGGAGCTCTGCAAGCTGGATTAAATCCTGGCCATGGATGCTAGGTACACATGGCAATAGATCCAACATGGTCTAGAGGGAAATTCAACAGATACACATTGAACTCACGAATGTCGAACTTCCGAAGTGACATGGATCGTCCATCTTTGTATCCTTAGAGATTCCTCCCATCCATCGATCTAAGAAGCCCACCCTCGATTTCCCAACTGACTGAGAACGATTCGTGGAGCGAAACATGGCCCCTAATTTTCCCCTTTCTAAGGTTGTCCTTCAAATTAGAGTTGTTGAACGAGAGGGAACATGGAAAGCGATCCCATAGTGTGGAGACTTAATACTCCGGAGGAACGTGACCAAGAACCTATCGAATGTGAAAACCTCTGAAGTCACGAATGCCAAAATGAATCATGGTCGATGGTAAGATGAGGACACTTGGCACCAGATTAGAGAGTTTGAAGACTTAGCTCTTCGAGGAATTCACGACGTAAGTAGTTGGAAAGATCTAAATTATGGATTTGCGAAGTAATGAGAGCTGTAGATTTTTGGATCCACGTGGACTCCTACTGACTGTGAAATCTAAGGGTTGGGAAGTTATCGGTCCAAGATGATGTGGCATGATGACATCATTCAATGTGACATGGACCCTCATTAGGCATGCCACATATCATCCAGATACAGGTGATTCACGGAACCTTTATGACTATTAGAGAATGACATGTGTCACTCCCTAATGAGGACACGTGTCACCCCTTGACCCTCGCCACATGTTAGCTTCTGGTTCGTGTCCGCCTGGCCAACATGGCTGGTGACATGTCTGGGACTCCAAGAGTTTCAATAATTTCAGGAATTTGGAATATTTGAGCATAGTATGGAAAAGGAAGGTACAACGAGGATCTTCGATCGTTGAATGTTGAAATTCCAACGATGATTGTCAATCACCAAAACGCCGAACAATTAGAATGAATACCATCGATCGTTGACTGTTGAAATGTTGAAATGTAGGACGTTCAATTCTAAACATCGAACGTCGATCGTTGAATGGCTAAGGCCAGTTGGTGAGATTTCAGGACTTCATGGATTAAGAAAAAGGAGTTTTCCATGCTGAATGTCGAAGCCTCCTTTTTAACCGTAGGATCTCAACAGAGGATGTGGATCATTGATTCCCTCCACTATTCAGTGATCTGATAATTCAACAACACCATTGGAATTCCTGAAGTCCTGGATTTCCAAAGTCTCAAAACCTTCACTAAGCATACTCTTAGCTCTCGTTTTTCATCTCGAGGTCACGTGGAGGACTCGACTAATTGGTTTAAGTGCGTAGTGGGAGATGTAAACTTTGGGGGAGAAGAATAAGATGATTTTTCTTAGTAAGGGACTAAAAATGAGCCAAAGAAAAGTGAAAATGTGATGCCCCATCCCTAAAAAAGGTATTTCAGGGGTTGGGTATGTTACAGTTTCAATCTGAACTCCTTTCACCAACACCATCACAACCCTAACCATATTGCATGAATCCATTTGAAATACCATGTGCACACTTTCATCACTCATCTTGTTGGAAGATATCATATTTCTTTCCAAACCTAGAATATGTAGCACACATGGAAGGGTCCTACTCCTCTCATATTGTAGCAACAGTTCAAGCTTTCCTCATCCAAAAATTTTGGTTGTTGACTTATCCCCCAAGAATACCTCTCCTACATTATATCTCTCATACTCACAGAACCATTCTTTGTGAGGATTCATATGTAAATATGCACCTAAGTCGATCAACCAAACATCACACACTGACTATGTGTTAGTTAATTTTGGATACACATCTCATCCATTGTCAGGAGGAGTCTTTCCTTTAGTCAACCTCTTCTCATCATCTCTTGGACTGTTCTTATCCATTTTAAACTTGAATTCCCTTTTTTAATGGCCAACTTTAATGAATTTTCAGCATATTCTCATTGATTGAATTGAGGATTTAGATCTACCCTTTGATTTATACCATCAACCAAATAACTTGCCTTTAACTCTATTGATCAGTCAACCTCTCACCATCAAGGAATCCTTGGTTGAAAATTTCATGTTCTTCCAACTCATTTCTTCTTACAGTATGGATGAAACCACATATTCAATCATTAATTTTTTTGAATTGCTCACAATATCCAGGGCTAAGCTATCCCACAAATTTGACAAAGAACACAATAAACATATACATTTCTCCTCCTTAATGATTTTAATATCAATATACAATAACTGGCTTATTACATCATTAAATGAATTCTAGTACTCTGTTACTATACTCCCATCACTCATCCTCATAAGATACAACTTCTTCCAAAGAAACAACTTGTTTACCATGGATTTCAACTGGGACAAGTTCCCCAACATATCCCATAGTTTCTTTGTTGTGTCTTTTCCTGAGATATTCAATAATATTGAATCTGCAAGGCATAGTTGGATCATAGTACCCACCTTCCTACCGAGTCTCTCCCATTATTCCTTCTACACACATGTTTTAATTTCTCAAGGACTCACAACAAACCAATGTTCTTGATCTACGAGGAGATCCTCTATTTTAATCTTCCAAAGCTCAAAATTCTGTCCATTGAATATTTTTGTCTCTATCCTTGTATTTCTTTCCATTCTTTCAAGAAAAAATTAAATATCATTGTCTTATAACTCCCACTGTATCTAGGTTTAGCACAGATCCAAGAACAAGATGATCTACTCTTCTTAAGATCTGCTAAGATTCAATATCTACTTAACCTTTCTCTGAAATGGATTCTTGCACAAAGCAACAAGATGAGTTCTGATACGCTTGTACATAACGATGAATTAAATCTTTGATACCACTTGTATATATTTATACTCACACTAAAACAACCATTAAAGAGAAGACATAATGAAACAGAAAGAAACAAATGCCAAACACTAAAGTACACATATATTTTACACTGGAAACCCTTAACTGGGAAAACCAACATTCCTTGAGATATATTGATCCTTGTTGTCTTATTCATTCATTGAATAAAGAATTACATGACTAACCTTGGTCCACACCTAATACAAAATCATCATCATACTCTCTTTCTTTACAAAAGAAAAAACCTGCAGCAAAATCAACTTACATTTACATGACCATTATAGATCTTTGTGAATCGAGAGTTTGATAAAAAAAAACCTACTTACAACAACAACAACCTTGACCATATTAAATGGTTCCTTATTTATAGGATTTCTAGTAGGAAAAACCCTAAATATTATAACCCAAAAATGGTTTCGAATCCATGCAGACGATTGTCTACAATCCCACAAATCTCAAGATTTTGTTACAATCAACTTCAAGTTGAACTCCAGTTAGTTGTGAAACAATCAGTCCTCACTTGACCTCTCGTTGAAATCCATCGATTGACCTTTCAACCATCCTGTCGATCACTTTGACCTTCGAATTTCATTCGATCACTTATTCTTGTTGGCTAGTTTCAACTGCCTGTCAACCATCGACTCGACTTGACCATCTAGTCAAAGCTTCATCAAATCGATCCACCTTAACTAGCATGTCGATTCATTTTTCTTTCACGAAAAATAATATATAAAAACAAGGTCATTGAGTACCAACTAGGTAATATGAACATAACAATGAATGCATTGGTAGAAATAGACAACCTATATCCTTGGAGGAGGATGTCTTTTTAGTTCCTGTGGGAAGTCAAGAAAAATTTCTTTCAAAATTTCAAGAGAAGATCAAAGACAGATTGTAGAAGGATACCACAACTTTTAACATCATAAAATAGGTGAAAGAAGGTAGAATGAGAGATTTTTTGATGGACATTATATTTTTTTAATTTTTTTATTGCATATGTGTGCCTACGTTTTCTAATATTTGGAAGAACTGTTGTCGGAGTGCCATGATTCGCTTTGGGCACACCACCAAAAAAAACAAAGGGGTATGGAATTGTTGGGATGAGATCACTACTGCTAACACATGTGGTAATACATGGAAGAATATGTCTAGAACTATCATGTGAACCAACAAGACAATGCAGACACCAAAATGAAGATTGGTCCACACCAACCTTTTCCAATACCAAAGAGACCATGGGAAAGTGTCTATATGGACTTCATCACTCAACTTATTGTTTCACAAGGTTTTAATGGTATATTGATTATGGTTGATAGATTTTATAAGTATTCCATATTCATTACAATGAAGGTTTCTTATGCATCAGAGGATATTACAAATATTTTCTTTAAGAATGTTGTGAAGCACTAGGGTTTCTCATTGAACATTCTATCATATAAAAATACAAGGTTTGCAAAGAAGTTTTGGATAGAGTTGTTTAAACTTATTTGAATCAATTTGTTGACGATTTCAAGTTATATTTCATATACCAATAGGTAGTAAGAACATATAAACAGGATACTAAAGTATTACCTAAGGCATTTTGTTCATGAAAAATAATCAAACTGGCCAAATGTGTTGGTTGTATCCTAGTTTAGTTACAACATATAGAACAGTTATGTGACAGGTTATAGTCCTTTTGATTTGGAAAGTGAAACAATTGATGGCACCCCATACATTTCAACAAGACTACTATGGGCACAATCCATCATCCTTGGGGATGATTAATAGTTGGTAGGACAAATTAGAGATTCCTCATGTTTGTTTGATGAATTTTTCTTAAAGGATCAAGCATTGGGTAGATCATGGCAGAATTGAGATAGATTTTCAAGTTGGTGACTTGGTCTTACTTAAGTTGGGAAAATAGAAGTTTGAGCTACTAGTTGGCATGTTTGGCACTTTCAAATGATAGTTTGAAGGACCATTAAAATTTCTTGAGAATATTGGAAATGTTTTTGTTAGGGACCTAAGCCCTTACATAGGAAGAACAATGTATTCCAATGTAATAAAGGTCAATATTAATAAGGCCTTGCAATAAAGTAGAATAAATCGAATGTAAGAAGACCTAATAGAAGCTTCTGCTTCAAGAAGGATATTACTCTAGATGATTCTCTTGATAGACATATTTAGTATAAATAGGAGTCGAGGGTATGTGAACCCTAGCTTGGATATTATTGTAATAGATCTCTACTCGACTAGAGGTTTCCCCCTCGAAGAGGCCCGTGAACATTGCTCTCAGTAATCTAAGTGATCTTTCTAGTGTTATTCTTTTATCATTTCAGTATTATTGTGGTGTTATTCTGGTTATATTGTTGTTCATCTTCCATTTCTAGCATTTTATTTTTGTTCTACATACTTCTTATATCTGGAATATTACAAGTGGTATCAAAGCACTTTCCTTGGCATAAAATTGTGGGTTAATTTTTTTTCCAGTGTAGAGACATATTTCGACGTCTTTAAGCCATAGAGATCTGTCATTACGCACATAAACCTGTGATTGAGGGATTCATACATGCAGGAAATGCAAGTAGTTCTTAAGAGCACATCTAATGGCCACCCTTGTAACCCCTATTTGTACCCCTTCGAGTGGTAGTGCATCAGACAACACCTTTGTATGGATCTACCTAGATTTCCTAAATCCCTTTGTAGATAAACCAATCGGCTACCTGATTTCTATAGTGCCATCGAGAACAACACGCGGGAATATACTCTCTAGTACCTAGGTAGTCGGGTAGTAGGGCTAAGGGCATGGTCTAGCCTTCTTAGTTAGTGCCCTGAGATATTAGGTCGAGTACTACTGTTGGACCCTGCACGTATATTAGAGAGCTATAGCACAAGGAAAAACCTTGTCTGTAGAACCCTTGAATACCTAACCCTTGGGGACAGAAACAAAAAAATTAAAACAAACAAGATCTATTGCTGCACAACTATGTTCAGGTTGCCAAATCACTACACATTTCTTCCTGGTTAAGCATTTGGGAATTTCATCACTACATTATTCTTCAGACCAGAGTATAACTCCATTGGTGTAAAAAAAAAAAAGAAAAAAAAAAAAAGGAAAAGAAAAGTCTGGAAATTTTTGCACCATTATTTGAGACCTGTTCCATTGGATTTATCTCTTTTCCCTGATCACATTCATACATATAAATTTTCAGAAAATGTTTTGACCCCACCCACCCCATTTCAGTTCCCTCATCATCATGGTTCATACTCTTAGCCAAGACTTGGAAGCGCTTCAATAGCTTGCAATCTAATTTCACAGAGACCCAACAAGAAGTTAAACAACTCAGTGCCAATGTTGGAACCATCAATACAACCATGTATTCCTCCATCGCCGCCTCAATCAAGGAAATCAAACAAGACATGAATACCCATTTTGAATCTTTCGTTTCGATGACCTGTACCAAGTTTCATATCCCTGCAGATAACCCTTTATGTGACCCACCCCCACATACTGAAGATGAAACTTCCTCTCATTCCCATAATTTTTAGCACCATCACTTTCAACGTGACCTATGCCTTCTGTGGGTAGATGTGACCAAATTTTATGGCTCGGATCCCACTGGTTGGGTAACCCAAATGGAACATTATTTCTCTTTATACGACATTACATATGACTTGGCCAAACTCTGGTATGGTGTTCTCCATATAGATCAAGAATGTTGGCGATGGTGGCAATGGAGAAAAAATTATCGTCAAGGGTATATTTCTTGGACACAGTTTGTGGAAAATATTTATGAACACTTTGACACTGACACCAACCATTTAGGACAATTGACAAAGTTGAAACAATCAGGAATAGTGGAAGACTTTATAGCTTCTTTTGAGCGCCTGTATTTTTGGACAGATGGCATGTCTGATGCCTTTTTTTGAGAATGTTTTATCAGTGGCCTCAAAGATGAGATTCATGCCCATGTCCTCATGGCTTGGCCTTAGAGTTGGGTGGAGTCTACTAAAATATCTAAAGAAGCATAATAGGTTGTATCTTCTCAAAACCAAAAACCCCCCTTTATTCCTTGCACTAAACCAATAAATCCCACTACTCCCTCTGCTCCACTAAAGATCCAAAAATTGACCAGAGATGAAATGGTTAAACACCAAATCAAAGGCCTTTATTATAATTGTGATGAAAAATATTTTTTGGGCCATAAGTGCAACGAACAAAATCTTTTTATGGCCATCTCAGATGATGTTTTGGAAGAGGATGTTGAAACTCCCTTTATGTCTGAGTCACCTGAAACCACGGACATAACCTGTCCCTCAGACCCTCCTGAAGTAGAACCAGCCATTTCCCTAAATGATCTCACTAGTTTCTCTGCTCCCCAAACCCTCAAGCTAATTGGTTACATCAAGAATAGGAAGGTCATCATTCTGGTTGATAGTGGCAGCACCCATAATTTTATTCATCGCCGCATTGCCCAAGAAACTGATTGTTATATCCATGTAGTCAATAATTTCCAAATCATGATTTCTAATGGTGGCTCCATGAAATGTGGAGGGAGTTGTGAAAATGTGTGTCTCCAAATTGGTGACTATCACATGAAATCTCATATGTTTTCTATCGACATGGATGGTTGTGACATTGTGTTGGTTGCAGACTAGATAAGGAATTTGGGTCCCATTCTCATGAGTTTCAAGGAATTAACCATGAAATTTGAACAGGAGGGCCAAAAATATAAGTTCCAAGGCATCACCGCCAATTCGTCGGAGATCATTAGTTCTTGTTGCATGGAAAAGATGCTAAAAAAAAGTCATTCTAGTGCTATTTCCCAACTCCATTCCATACAGGCAAATCAGATGCCCTATGTGCCACATGACCTCCAGTTCATCCTCTCTAAACATCAAGTGGTATTTTCCACTCCGCAGGGACTCTTGCCTTCCCGTGGTGTTCATGATCATTCCATTCCCCTTATACCAGGAAGCCTCCCTCCCAATATCTGTCCCTATCATCACCCCTTTTCCCAATAAAATGAAATTGAGAAAATGGTTCAAGAACAGCTCAACTCAGGTGTTATCCGCCTTAGTACGAGCCCCTACTCTTCTCCTATGGTCATGGTCCTAAATAAAGAAGGTTCTTGGTGCATCTGTCCTGACTTTCGCGCCCTCAACAAAATCACCATTAAAGACAAATTTTCCATTTCTGTCATTGATGACCTCTTGGATGAATTAAGTGGCGCCCAATTCTTTACTAAAATTGATATTCGTTCTAGCTACCACCAGATCTGTATGAAAGAGGAAGACATTCCTAATACTGCCTTTAGAACTCATGAGGGCCACTATGAGTTTTTGGTCATGCCCTTTGGCTTGTGTAATGCCCCCTCCACCTTCCAAAGCCTCATGAATCATGTATTTCGCCTCTTTCTCTGTCATTTTGTCTTAGTTTTCTTTGATGATATCCTCATCTATAGAAAAACCTAGACAGGCCACCTTTCTCATGTGGGTCGATTTCTCCATCTACTCTCTCAGCACCAACTTTTCCTGAAACAATCTAAATGTTCTTTTGGTGCCTTAGAAGTCGAGTACTTGGGCCATCTTGTTGGCAAGAACAACATCAGGGTGGATCCTAAAAATATTGAAGCTATGCAAGATTGGCCTCACCCAAATACTCTCAAAATATTGCGAGAATTTCTGGGCCTAACAGGTTATTATCACAAGTTTGTTAAGAATTATGGAAAGATTGTGACACCTCTCACGTCACTCCTTAAAAA